>VZTF01005786.1:164055-238510 GCA_013397755.1 Cnemophilus loriae | reverse complement strand
TCCTACATCCATCCCCTCTGAGATCCATCCCCTCCAAGATCCATCCTTTCTGAGATCCATCCCCTCCGAGATCCATCCCCTCAGAGATCCATCCCCTCCGAGATCCATCCCCTCCGGGATCCATCCTCTCTGACACCCAGAGGTTTCACGGTGAGAATGGGTTTGCAATGTGATGCTCTGAATCCCTGACTCCTGCCAGAAAGCAGTTTGGTGTGTGATAGCAGCATTTTCATGGAATTGGGAGAGTTTTCTGTCACAGCAAGAGCCAAAGGTCCACAGGCAGAGCACAGAGACAAGGGCAGATTGGGGTGCCGTGGTTTATCATGGAATCCCAGAGGGGTTGGGTTGGAAGGGATGTTAAAGACCATCCCTTCCCCCCCTGCCATGGGCAGGGACACCTCCCACTGTCCCAGGCTGCTCCCAGCCCTGTCCAGCCTGGCCTGGGACACTGCCAGGGATCCAGGGGCAGTCACAGCTTCTCTGGGCACCCTGTGCCAGGGCCTCCCCACCCTCCCAGGGAACAATTTATTTGTTTAATTTACCTTCTTGTTTCCCCTGTGTTTGTCTGCATTAGTCCAGAGCAGCTTTTCATGGTTTTTTCCCAGATTCTCTTAGGACAGAGCACTGGGGTCAGGGAGGTCAGTGGAGATGGGCCCATTTTTGTGCTGAGCAGTCTCTGTTTATAAAAATCTCCCCCGCATTTCTGGGAGGTTCTGCCTTAACATTTTGTTTAAATACTGATCTTTAACAAATCAGATTGTCTGTCTGCTAATATTAGATGTGGCAGGATATCCTCTCAGACAGGCTAATGAAGTAAGAATTGTGCATATTTTCCTCATTTCCTACAGATACCATTAAAATCCCAACGTACTAATAGAGTTTTAATGATACAATATCCTAGAGCTCGTAAGGGTTTTTTCCACTTAAACAGGAGGTTTCTGAGTCTCAGGCAGCTCAGGATTCTGCCTTTTCTCTTTAAACAACTCGCAGACTGAAACCATTTAAAACCTCTCTCCAATTTAAAAATTAATAATTGAGGAGAAAACGTCTCCCTTACGCTCTGGTGGCCCAAGGCAGGGACAGGTTGCGGGCTGTCTGATTTTGGAACTGCTTTTAAGCTCTAAACCTCATGACATCTGTGAACATCCCATCGACTGCTTTAACTAACATTGTTGCAATGAGATCACCTCAATGCTTCTCAGTTTTCTCCATGTAACATTTCCCTACTATTACGCAGGAATGCTCTGTGCGTCCTCAGCTGCCTGTGCTCGTGGTGACCCAGTGCTGATGTTCTTCTCTTTCTGTTGCAGCTGTTTCACTCCTACCCTCCAGCTGTATCAGGCATTCCTCCCATGATCCCTCCCACCGGCCCCTTTGGCTCGCTGCAAGGAGCTTTCCAACCCAAGGTAAGACAGGAGTTCCCCGGGACACAGACACACCCTGTGAGCAGGGCAGGGCTGGGGATAGCCTGTGGTTCACGTCCTGGAGCAGCTGAGCTCTGAATTACAGCTTCATTCCACAGGAGACAATTGCCTTTTTCCAAATTTACTACAAAGGGAAGTTATTTCTCATTAGGTTCAGATACATCTACCAACATTTTTTTAATTATTTATATAATGGCATAGTTAACTTGAGAAGCAATATAATTAGTTCTGAGATAGTGTGCATTAATAAAAGGTCATGTAATAATCAGGATTTTAAGAAATGGTGCTCATTATTGTTTACTCATTTCCATAATTACCTCCCAGCTCCACCGCAGTGCAGAACACTGATCTGGCTCTCCTCATGGGTGATAGCTGGGACAGAGAAATGTGGCGAGTTCGGGGCGTTTCTCTTTTGCTTTCATGGAGTCACTCTTTCTTTATCAGTGGGAGGAAGTCACAGTCTGTAGTCTTTGCAGCTAAAGACTGAAATCAGGAGTGGAATTTCTGCAGAGGAAACACCTTCTTCCTTAAATTGGCCCATCCACTCTAATGACTGAATATGTAAATTGCAGTTCATTAGTGGGATTCTTCGTCTGTATGGTAATCAGACTGTTAACAACTCTCTTATTTAATTGTTAGTTATGCTGGAGCTGATTTCTATTTTCTTCATTTTGACATAGGAACAAGCTCTGTCTAAATGTAGGGGGGCTGGGATTTTTTGTTGGAGTTTTTTTTTCCTACAAAGCTGTATTTTATTAACTGACTATTTACATTCAAATAATGGGAAGAGCTTTAATTTTCTCCAACTGGCCGTTAGTTTTCCTGATGTCCCTATTGTGGCAGTCCCTGTGGATGGAGCTGACGTCCCTGTGCAGGGATGCTCTGTGTGCTGAGTGCATCAGTGATAATCAGCAGAGCAGGGGCTGGGTCCTCCAAATGCTGCTTTTGATGCTGTGTCATAAATGTGTTCCTAATCAGGTTTTGCACATTAGAAGATTTTCCAGTTTAAACAGTCACTGTTCCCTCAGTGGTTTTGATTAAAGTAATGGGAAGTTGGTGGACAATCAAAGTGTGGATGTGGAGATGATAATACTCACATTACTGAGTGGATTATAATGGTTCTCCTTTCCTTTATAAAAAGTTTATCTCCATTGCTTAGGCAGTGTAATGATAAAGAACTATTATTTTGCACATTCTGTTGCTTGTAGGCATTGTTACTGTTGTGCAGCTCATTAATGTTGTCTCTCCTTATGGTATTTCCAGACTTCCAATCCTATTGATGTTGCAGCCAGGCCTGGAACGGTCCCACATACCCTCCTACAGAAGGATCCACGGGTCTGTAAAAATTGTTTCCTTTTTCTCAAGTAAATGTGTTCCTCCTGAAAACCTTGAATGCTAGAGCTGCCATCCTCAGGATGTCCAAATTAACACCCTAAAACCAAAGCTGTCTGAGCGGTTTCATCAGTGAGGGCTGCAGAAGTTCTGTGGGAACATTTCAAACAGCCCCTGTGCAATGGCAGAGCTCTGTCCTCTCCCCCCAGGCCCAGGGGTAAAGGCATAAAAGTCCAATTCACCGCAGAAAATGTACAAACCTCCCCCAGATTTGTGTTTGTACTCTGTAATTGTTTCTAATGTGGGTAATGACAGCTATTCCCTGGGTTACTGTAGCATTGATTGCCCCAGTGAAATACGGATGCACTTTATTGATCACTTGGTGCCTCTGGATTTCTGAGTTCCAGCGGATGTGAACAGCATTTATTGCCTCAGCACTTTGTCTCTCCGCCCGAGGGTTGGTGGTGGGTTTGAATTCATGGCCATTGTTTCCATGAGGAACTTCACGCAGGAATATTTGTAGCAGAACTGTCTGACAAAAGCTCTGAGGAGCTCTCCCCAAAACCCCGAGTTGTGGCGTGGCTGAACTTCCAGAGCCGCTGTCTTTGCGCTGGGCCAAGTTCCAGTGCTTTGGGTTGCTCAGCAGTGGAGCTGAGGCTCAGCTTTACACCACCAGGAACCACATTTCTGTTTGTTTATCTAAGTGCAGAGATAGCCAGAGCCTCCCATCAGGAAGTCATTTAGCTTTATGTTCCCTTTCAACTGGGAGTGAGTTTCGATTATTTCAAGATGATGCATTGTGCCATCACTGCGTCTGCTAAGTACCTTCTGCACCTATAAATCTCCTTTAGTATTGCATTTCAAAACAGAAAATCCAAAACAAATGAGCAGTACCCAATAAATTGAATTATTTCCCAGCATTTATTGATGAAATATGAGCAAAAAAGGGGAATAAGAAAATAATCTACTCCAAAAAAAACCACTAAACCAAAAAAACAGGCCACATCAAAAATAAAAATGAGAAAATTGGGTTTTTATATGGGCCCTGTTTACCAACATCTGTTTCAATGTGAAAATAATTAAGGCAAAGCCCATTTATGTGAGAGCAGAGCTCGGGCAGCAGTGAGGCACAAGGCCGTGAGCTGATGCCTTGGCTGGTGGATGGACACACTGCTGGTGTCAGGGCATGGCTCACACCCCATCGCAGCCCCTCCGTGGGATCCAGCCCTGTCCATTATCCAGCCTCGCCATGAGCTGAGCAGCTCTGAAAGATGAGAGCAGGAGTTTGCCCAAAGGACAGATCTGTGCCTCCATCAGTGCAGTTAACCAGGCATTTCTGCAGCATTAAATCAACAAATTGCTGCTGCTGCCAGAGGCCAGAGCTCTGTGAGAGCCTGCTGGAGCTGCTCGTCACCACTCAGGTGCCACAGCCAGGGGGAGGGGACAGCACGGAGATGGAGGCTCAGGACTAATTATTATCCAAAAGGGCTTCATTTGAAAGTAAAATTCTAACATTTTAATTTCGTCTCTTAATGAAGCGATACAGATTTGTTAATTAGAGCAATTGTTTGAGTGACAGGCGTGTAACCAAGCTGTCATTTCTTCTTCACAGTTGACAGATCCGTTCAGGCCCATGTTGAGGGTAAGAAATCTTCCTGTGCTCCCGTTTGTCAAGCTCGGCTCGGTCCCACCGGGTTGCAGCACAGAATAATTCCAAATCAGAGCTGCCAAGTGTCACCTGGGCTGTTCTGCCCCGCTTTTGGGGAGAGCATGGGCACTCCTGCAGCTCCTGATCACTCAAGGACAAGGCAGAGTTTCACAGCTGGAAGTTTTGCTCTTCTCATGCAACTCCTCACGTGAATCCTCGAGGTTGAATATTGATGATCCTTCCATCATGGTTTCCTGAGGCAAATCCTAGAGATCCTGGCAGTGATTCCCTGGTATTTCACTGCACTCTGAAGGAGTTTGCTTTATTATTTTACTGTGGGTTTTCAGTGTTATTCAGTGTGGTACATCCCACCCAGGTATCTCACTGTTCACTGTAGACAGACAATCCACTTCAAACACAAAATATTTTAGAAATAAAGATCTAAAGAGCCAGTCTATCAGTCATCCAAAAGGGGTTTCTGTTAATTTTTCAGCATATTAAAGAAAAAGGTCTAGATTTTGATATAGTGACCTTATCAAATCACTAGCCCAGCCAGTTGTTGTGAATTAGCAAAAGTCTTGAGTTTAGGGGAGTATGTCTGTGAGATAGTTTATTTTTTATAATTTAATTATTGGTTGATACACACCTAGAAATAGAAGGCAGACCATGTGCCAATGTTTGTGAAACATTTAATTCACAAGTAGCTGAAGGAGACTCTTGAATTCCTGTGAGAATTTTTAAATCTGCAGGAGTCGTTACTTGTGTAGGTAACTACAGACCCCTAAATAACAAAACTGGAGAAAGTATCTCCTCAAATGAGTCTTTTTCAGACAGTTTCCAGCTGTGCTGGAAGTGGAGCACAAACTCAGCCAGGAGACCTAACAAGCACTCTGGTTCTTGCCTCCCTCTCTCCTCCCTGTGACTCAGAGGGGACAGGAAGGATGCAAAGACCCCCCCCAAACAGAGTGACCTCCAATCTTTTCAGTACATTTATGAGCTGAAGTCTTGGAGGGACAGACCAGCAATTACAAGAGGAAGTCAGATGAATTTTAAAAACCAGAGCGACCTTTTAAACCACTTCCATTTTCATGCTTTGGTGGAAATGCCAGTCCTAGCATTTGTGGAAATGACCCGAGTGTGCAGCTGTGAACAATCCAGCTGTGCAGGGCAGCTGCTGACTGGGCACAGCTTCCCAGCTTTCAGCAGCACAAGCTGCACTCTCAGCCCGTGGCATCAGAGGGTTACAGGAGTGTGTCCAACTGGAGCATTCATGGATAGCTGGGTGAATTCCCTAGCAAGGGACAAGGTCTTTTCATTTCTGGTTTTCCAGGAGGATGGAGAGGGAGGGCAGTGAAGGGAAACCCTTTGCTTTCAGTTGTCTTAGCGTGGGGACCCCCAGACCAAACCAGACAGGGCTCAGGGTCTATTTTCTTCTAGAAATAGGACAAAGCATCACAGGTTTTTGAAAGTTACTGATTGATGTCTTGTTTTTGCAGAAACCTGGCAAGTGGTGTGCTATGCACGTTCACATCGCCTGGCAGATCTACCATCACCAACAGAAAGTCAAGGTCAGTGCCCGGGCAGCCTGGGCTGGGGGTGAAGGGCACAGAGCTCGGAGAGGAAGGGCTGGCTCTCACCTGGGCACTTCTGTGCCCTGGCCAGAGCCTTGGTAAAGTAACACACACAGCATTGAGCTGAAGCCTCGTTTCTGAGAGTTGGTGTAAGGATGAAAAGCTAAAGGCAGAGTCCCAGCAGAGTGTCTGGGCTGTGTTGGAGCAAGGACAGCAGATCCTGGGCAATGGCTGCAGCTTTGTAGCTAGGAAGGGTGAACAAGGAGGCTTTTATTTATTTCTTTATGGCTGAGGACACAAATGTATCAAGGGGGAATTTTTTTAAGTCTGGAGGAGCTGGGCATGTGTATCCCATTCCTCTTATTAATGTTCAGGGGCAGGAGAGGGCGCAGGGAGATTTCTCCTGTCCCTAGGATGCTTTACCCAGTGTGGCTGCACAGGCTCCCCTCAGCCTTCCTGCACAGCCCCTCATGGCTGGAGGGTGGCACCTGGATGTGTCTGGGCTGCCCAGGCAGGCTCAGCCTCTCAGGGGATGTTGTGTTATCAGACACTGCCTCACTGCACTGAAGGTTAGGGGATGGAAGTCCTGTCTTAATTATTTTTGAAGCTCTGAGACTTCAAGGGTGAAGGCCATGGGCAGTTTTCCATTCTTACTGTAACTGTATTTCCATTGCACATGGACTCTGGGAAGGTTCCTTTCCCTTTGTAGTGTCACTGTACTCATCACTGAAAAATCTTGTGTTGCTCCTGAAGTGTTTCAGTAAGCCAGGAATGGTTGCTGTTCTTCACTCGTACTTCAGGAATCAATAGCTTGTGTTAGAAACTAAAATTACCAGGGAATCCACAGCACTTTGCAGTCTGTGTATGCACTTGGATTGTGTGGGGTAGTGCTATAAGAATATGAAGATGTTGAACAGCTATGAAAACCTGCAGCTAATAGAGTTTAAAAATAACCCTTTTAAACAAGGTTGACAGGTTAATTTGCTGCAGTAGACATATCTCTCTTCTCTGCTACCTTATGTTTCCCCTGCTAGTGATCTTCATTCATCTTCCCATTATCAAAAAAGACAAGATTATGGACCTAGAGAGTTATATGTCCTTTTTTTTATTTTATTGAAAAGATATTTTCTTGAAATGAAATTATTATTCCCATGCTATCTATGTCCTTTGAATCTTCTTTGATTTGATATTCAGAGAGAGGTCAAACCAGTATATTTATAACTCACAGTAAATGCCATTTTCATGCAGCCATTTCTTTTACCTCATTCTTTCTACCTTGCATGTTAAAAAAAGCAGGAATAAAGCCCAGAAGCACAGGAAAGGATGTTGCTTGAGTTTTTGAGGCTGTTCATGATGATATTTTCAAGAATAAGTGAGAAGTGTGTCTGGTCAGTAAGGAGAGTTGGGGTGTCCCCCCTCCTCCTGTGACCACAAAGGGTGAATCTCTGCCTGAAGGCTCACAGGACAATTTCTCCTTCTCCCCCGTGGTTGTGAAGGTGCCTTTGCTTCTGCACAAGCTGGAGGTGCTGCCTGACCACAGAGCAGGGACTCAAACGAGTTGGTTTCCAGTTTGCGCGCGGTGCCACAAGACTGCTGCCAGTAACGACCTGGCCTGGTAATTGCTTGCAGAGGGCAACAGCAGGCACTGAAGGAGCAGGCACGATGGGAAACTTTAAAACACAACCTTCCTGACCTCAGGAAAAATTGCATGCAGCTGTGGATGCTGCTTGGCTGCCTGTGCCTCTGCAGCAAGACCTGGGTAACCTCTGCACGCCCCGGGAACTGCGCAGGGCTGCACAGCAGCTCAGGGCGCAGAGCACATTTACACTGCTCCTCACACTGCCCACTGCTCAGGAGAGGATTTAGGCTCCATAATTGGGCCTCTCTCCTTTAGGAAAGGCCTTTCAGCCTGATCTGACAGCAGTGCAGGCATTTACATTGATTTTCCTGGGCATCACGTTCAGGTGTTACACATTTTCTGGAAATCCATTAGGAAGGATTGGCACCGAGGGGCTGCTCCCCTGAACGGCAACTGGGGATAAAAGAAATCTGACCATTTCTCTGGTACTATTTTAAGGTAAACCAACACATTCAGAAATCTTTTAACACATCTGTGGTATTCCTGTTCCTCTTCAGATGGAGGATTTGTTCATTATTTAGAGCAGCACCATTCATATGGCTGCAATTAAAGCTTCAGCCAGCTTTTGCTATTCTGAGTAATGCCTGTCAGGGGTTTATAACTTGGTTGTTAAAAAAGAGTAAAAAGAGTTCACAGCATAAAAATCTGGCACACAGGCTTCAACTGAGGCATTTGTATTTTCTGAACTCCTTTTAACTATTAAAGCACTTCAGTGTTACTTTCTTAAAAGACGTGACCTTAACTTGGCCACCTTTGCCATTGCAGTATTCTCGCAGGCCATTATCTCCAGACACAGATAATGCCTTTGTTTCTCTTTTTTATTCCTTGTTTTCCTTATTTTTTTCTTTTTTTGTTCTCATGACTACACAGACATGTTTCTAGCACTTGAAAAACAGCTACGAGGCATGCACATTAATTCGATCATAACTTTTTAATATGCATATTTATATCATTGTAATAGTCTGTACTCGGGGTTGGCACAGTATTAAATACTGATTTATAAAGCGTAGCCTGCTCCAGAATTACTGTTAAGATTCCCGGTTCCATGTTACTCATTTATAAATCCTTTCAGCTGCCCTGCACAATTAATCAGCAATCTGCATTTAGGGAGTTCTGGCAGCACAGGTAATCAGGAATTTGGTTTTCTTCCTTCATTCTATAAAACCAGTGAAGTAGGCACCACTGAAAGGAGGATGTGGCACAAAGAAGAGCCCATCCTTCATCCACTTATCACTCACAATACAGCTGCCTCAGCAAATTCCCCTCACAAAAGAGAGGCTGCTGACTCTAACACGTGTAAATAAAGACATGCAGCACTTTGAGTCTGGAGTGGGAGCTGTCAGAGTGGGACTCAAACACTCCTGCTCTGCACTCTGGTTCCTTGGAGGCGCTGGAGGATGCTCTGCATCCGGCGTTTCTTGGTGGCAGCTTTCCCTTGGAAATGAGTGGTTCTGGTGTCCATGTCTGGTCTTTCAACACCCCTGCCCACCTGGGAGCAGGGCCAAGCTGACATTCCCATCCATTGCTGTGGGACAGACGTGTCCTTACAGCTCAGCAAGTGTCTGAGGCCTCTTCAGAGAGTTTTATGTTTGTCGTTGAAGGTAGCTCTGTGCTGAACACCCTGGAGGGGTGGATGTGGGCATATGTGAAAACACTGGGGAAATTTGCAGGAAATGTGCAGGAGCCTGAGCTTTTCCCTCTGTGCCTTAGATCTCCCTTCCAGGAAAACAGCTGTGCACTTGTGCTCGGGGTCCCAAAAACCAATATTCTCGTTAAAACATCAGTATGGATGAACTGCTCTACCCACATCATTCTGGAAGTGCCTTTTGCTGTTACCTTTTCAGACAGTCATTTCCTAGTCCTGTTTTCCATTTCAGAAGCAGATGCAGTCTGATCCACACAAGCTGGACTTTGGCCTGAAACCAGAATTTCTGAGCAGGCCACCAGGCCCCAGCCTTTTCGGAGCCATCCACCACCCCCATGACCTGGCTCGGCCCTCGACTCTCTTCTCCACAGCCAGTGAGTACTGAGAAGTGAAATCCCCTTCTTGCTCCGTGCTCATTAAAATGCTAATCCTTGCCATGAATTTCCCATATGCTTTGGCTTATGAACTCTCTGCAAGACATGCCAGGGGCTATTAGTCTATTTGATAAATATTTAAAAATGATTCTGAATGCTTTTATAAAAAGCCCGACCTGCTGAAACGCTGCACAGGTAGTAAATGAAGGAACATTTCCTCACAGAGTGATGTCTGATGCATTGTGGAGATGAGATGCTGGAAATAAGCTGTATTTCACACGCACTTCCCTTTTGTTTCTGATCTGAAACATTCATTCCCCTGCATCCCTTCTCCTCTAACTGGGTATTTCTGTTTGGAAAAGCAGCTGCTCTTTGCACAGGATCCTGGGAGCCCACGCAGGGGGCACAGCAATGTCAGCTCACATGAGCTGTTTCACAAGGGACAGCCCAGCCCAGAGCACAGCGAGCCCCTCTCGGAGCTTTTGCTGGGATTTGACCCCTTTTGCTTTGTTTTGGCAGGTGGGGGGCATCCAGCTGGGACCCCTTTTGGCCCACCACCCCACCACAGCAACTTCCTCAACCCAGCTGCTCACTTAGGTACGTCCTCTCTCACTCGTGGGGAATACAACCCAGACACTGACCACTGAGAAATTACAGCTTTCCTGTGTGGAGACACTCTGAGTATTCTGCTTATTAACCTTTACAAATGGCACATTCTAGCTGTTTAATTTTAGTCCTGACCCAGGTAGGAGTTGTAAATACACAGAAAAGTGTCACTGACAGTGTGTTTTGAAAAACTTCTGGGCATGAGAGGAGCAGAGTGACAGGGCTGGCTGGGTTTCGCTGGAGTTATGCTTAAAACCAGTCCAAAAAAATGCCTTAAGGGCAAGGCTTCAGATCACAGAGATGTTTCTTCTCCTAAATCCTACTTAGATGCCTGTTTTTCCATTAAAGTGAATAGGAAACATGACTTTAAAATGTTGTGATCTGGCCTCATGTGTCTGTTAGTGAAAATTAGTGAATACACATTTAAAACCAGAACCACCCAAGTTACCAGATGCTATTTTCTTTCTCACTTACTGCTTTTGTTTTAAGGTGATTTGCTCCTTCTGGGAGCATCCAAGACTCTAAATTGGCATTATTTTATTTTGCATGGGGGAGGATTTGGGAGGGTCACCAAACTCGTACAGCAGACACACAGTGCAGGTTTATCATTCTGCACTTCGCTGCCTATGGAAAATGCTGGCTTTAGGCTTCTTTTTCTCTGTGCTGATATTTATCAGAAGTGGCTTCATCAAAATGGTTAGACTGCTCCAAAATAAAGCAGTAGTTTGCTTTACATGATTTTCCTGCTGCCTGAATGCATTAACTAAAAAAAATTGTTCCAGCATTTTTCAGTCCATACTAGTTTTTTGTGTAGTATTAGCAATAAGCACCAAGGGAATCACAGAATGTTCAGGCCAGCATGACATATCAGTGGAACGGGACATTTTATTTATACGCTGGCTCTGGTTTAGGAGACATGGCCTGAAGGTGTTTGCAGCACAGTTGCCAGAGTTAATGATAGTCTGACTAGCAAGGGACATTTCCTGAGGAAGGAAATAAAAGGAAGTAAAACTGGAGATGTTTGCAGGTTTCAAATGAAGTCCATTTTAACATCTTGATTTTCTTCAAGAGGGAGTTTTTCTGCTAGACGATGCCATGGGTATGGCCAGGAACAAAGCCACGTGTTTTGTGTCGCAGCCCCTCAGAACCCTGCTGCGCGTGGGGGGACGCTGTCCCAGCACTGCTGGGCACGGCTGGGGTGCGGTAGGACGCCCCAGAGGTGCTGGATGGGGGCTGGCAGCCTCGGGGGTTTCAGCTCTTTGTGTTGGTTTGCAGAGCCCTTCAACCGGCCGGCGTCGTTCAGCGGCCTCACCGCCGTGGGCAGCAACGCCTTCGGGGGGCTCGGGAACCCCACAGTCAGTGAGTACCTGGGCCACGGCCCTCCCTGCTCTGCAGCTCCCTTTGCTCTCTTTTGTGCTGGTTGGTTCCATCGCCACCACTAAGAGATGGGAATTTGGAAAGAGACCTTTTTCAGTTGGCAGTAAATCGTTTTCTGTTAATTACTTAATAGTTTGGGTTCAACCTCGTGCTAATGTCACCATTACATTGTTCATTAAAAAAAAAACAGAGCCCTTGAGTGTTTGTGAAATCTCCCACGGTTTTGTTGCATGTTCAGAAGTAAATGATGTGTGCAGCTAGGGAGCTGTGGATGGAAACATTTTTTTTTTTTGCCTTTCTCACCACTAATCCAGGCCATGTGCCTGGAAAAGATCACTAACCTGCATTTACTAGACCAGGGTCATCAACATTTCTCTAAATTTGGCCAGTCACAGAAAGTCATCCTTTTAAAAGTCACTCTCTTTCTTCATACTTCAAATCTGGCATGATTTTGGTCACGTATTACTTTATTTTGGTTCAGGATCAAATGCAACGAGTTCCATTATTTATAGTCCCTATAATGGTCATTTCCTGATGTCTCCAAAATACTTAGAATAAGGATCATTGTCACTTTTATCTTACTCCTTCATCCCCTGTCAATTTTATCCACAGCATTTCCCTTTCCAATTAAAAGAGCTGTCAGATGCCTGCCCACTTTTAGGAATGAGACCCTCTAATGAATCTCTGTTAATTTCCTTTCCTTTTCCAGCTCCCAATAATATGTATTCATTTTAACTCTGAGTGCTGTAAAAGTTGTTTTGGTAAGTACCTTCACTAGAGCATACCTTTTTCTTAAACCTTTTTGTTTTCCACTTCACCATTTCAGCACCCAACTCAATGTTCGGCCACAAGGATGGCCCCAGTATGCAGAGCTTTAGCAACCCTCACGAGCCCTGGAACCGACTGCACCGAACTCCTCCTTCGTTCCCGACCCCTCCGCCCTGGCTGAAGCCAGGAGAGCTGGAGCGCAGTTCATCTGCTGCAGCTCATGACAGAGATAGAGATGTAGATAAACGAGACTCATCTGTTAGTAAAGATGACAAAGAAAGGTACGAAAGAACACTTCCAAGAATTGTCTAGTTCAAAGCTTGGGGCTCCGTTCCGCTTTTAACCCTCCCCAGCCTGGCACGTTGTGAACCCAGAGCTGCACCAGAGGCACGCCTGGAGCTGTCCCCAGGGTGGCACCACGGAACAGGCAGGTTTCCAGCTCAGCTGTTCCCCTCTGCAAGGTTTCTCTTCCCACTTGCACCGCACACTCCACCCGAAGGAGCTTTGCTGGAGCACAGTTCAGGCAGTGTCAAGTGGGAATGGAATCAGACCCACCCGCTGTTACCTTGTGGGTCACACTGTCATAGGTCTCTTGAAGGGTTAACATGGAGATAGTGCCTGACAGGATGGAAAAAAGGATTCTGAAGTCCATCAGATGCTTGTCTGCACCTTCAAATACTTCAATAACTTTGTAAATCAGACCTTGTCTGCAAAACAAGTAACGCTTCCTCCTTCCTCCAAAAACCTGACCAGAGGGACCAGTGCTAAAGGTGTGAGATGAGAACACTGAAATGCACCAGGAATGTCGTGTGCCACAGCAAGCTTCAGAGCATGCAGTTCATGAAAAGCACCGCAGAACGTCCCTACACTTGCACTGCTGTTAGCACACCTTCCAACACAGCTTCTATGCAGTGTTTTACATGGACTTGCATGCTCACATGTCCAGGCTGGGAAGGGTTAATGGAAAGTAAAACCTGGTCATATTTTTTTTTTTTGTCAGGACTGTTCCCATTATTCAGTTAATGCAGTAACAATTCCTCTTAACATTGAAGTACCAAATTTATAAGAATTTGCCATTCAGCAAGTGTCATGCCTTCCTTGAAAAATGCAGAGGCTGATTTCAGCTTTTTCAGTTGTGGCTTGATGGCTTTCCTGTTAAGTTTGCACATTACTTTACTACATAATGGCTATTTGTTTCTAATAGTTTAACCTAAAAGATTATTTAGGAGATGTGCTTTTCTGACTTCTCTGTCACTAACCCAAAGATACGCATTAGTAGCCTTTTCTAAAAGAAGTTATGCTAACACATTAGATATTCTGAAACTACATGTAAGAGCTTTTCTACCTTGTTCTAAAAGAAAGGCGGCCTACAGAACTTTTCACCTACATTTTCCATTTGGAATATTTTCTGTTTGGTAGCATAGCTTCATTATTTTCATGTCTGATGTTAATGCTTCAAAAGAAATTGCTGTTACAAATTGGGTTTTCTGTCCTGCAAAAGGCTTTTAAGCATGTGAGTAACTGTACTGGCGTGAATGGCAAAGCATTTTAGTTACTATGGTCTGGGTAGTCTGTAGAATTATGTGATTATTTTGGTTGCTGTTTTGTTGTTTTCTCATGAAGTGTTCCTGCTGAAGAAAATCCCCTACTGAAAACATTCCTTGCAAGCTGCTTTGGCATTGCCTAAACTCCATATCATAGCTCAGAACATATTTCTTTTCAATAACTGGAGAGCTTAGCAGTAGGCATCATCCATCCCTCATACTTGTGCACAACTCCAGCTTGCAGTGAGTGCAGCCCTGGTTGCAGCCCTGGTTGCAGCCCTGGTTGCAGCCCTGGTTGCAGCCCTGCTGCCGTGTGCCCGGCCCTGCGGGCTGGGCCTGCACTTTGCAGCGTGTTCACACTGGGGCTGTTTGAGGAGAGGCTGAGAATCCCTTCCCAGAGCTGTGCTGCCTGTGGAGAGAAAGTCTGCAGGAGCTGAGGGCCTCTCCGACCTCTTCCTTAACGCTCAGTGGCACCCAGTGGGGTGAGCACAGAGCTTTCTAGTTGAGATCCCGGCCTTCGTTATCTATTTTAAATTAATTTGCCCAAGCAGGAAGAGCTGGGAATCACACCCAGGGGTTTAATTTCATCTCTAAATCATCCAGTCATCAAGGGTCTGACCTTATCAACCCAGAAATGGCCCAGGTAGCCAAAAGCATTGATCTCAGCTCCTGCCTGCAGTGGGAAGGTCCCTCTGAGCTTGGCCCTCCCCACCTGAGGCTGGTGTTAGACGGGTGCAGATCCCCGGTGGCTCCTCTTGGATCAGCTGCGTGGCCTGTGCACCACAGCCCCTGCCAGCCAGACTGAGAGGTGAATCCCTGCAGAAAGCCCAGACAGTGCAAAACTGCAGCAGTGACCCTTTCCTGGCTGGGAGGGACACTGCAGAGCCCTGATTGCTCCTGGAACATTGCCTGGCACTTCCAGCCCGGGGTATTTGAGGATTCTGTGATTGATTGCAGTTGTGGAAGGTTTTTTTTAAGGACTCTCTTATTCGAGCCCAACATCAGGAAAAAAATCAGTAAAAATAGCAAATGTGAAAAGCAGGATTTGTTCCTTCTCAATGGTATTTTGTCTAAAAGATGTCACCGAACACTTCCAGTATAATAATAATGGCATTTAAGGGTCTGTAATCCTAGAGCATTAAACCAAGCCAACCAAGAATCTGTTGATCTTTCAATCAATATAAATGAGGCACACTCCTCAGCATAAGAAATTCAGTATTTTTCACTGTGGCACACAGCCTCAAAACTTCTCCTACTTAGTAATAAGTTCATCGGATAATGTGATTTTAAGTTTCTTCTTTGTGGAGGCAGTGGCTTAGAGCTGTTCTCATACTATCAACCTAAGGAGCTCTTGACAAATTTGAGGATTAAAAAGTTATTCCTTCTCTGTCCACTGGACTACGTGCAGTTCACTTAAATGAGCTGGATAATCAGGAGCCTCTTGAGATGTCACCAACACTGTCATTGAATACGATGACGTCGGCAAAGGAATTTGTTATTTTGGTTGCACATATATTTTTCCTTGATTACAGAAAATACCTGTTACCTTCTCTAAATTTTATATGCCATTTAAAGCACATCAATTACATGGAAAATTGATTAAATATCAGCAAAAGGACTGAAGGAGCTTTCCTAAGGAAATAAAACAATTAAGAGTGCCTTCTGAACTAGTCCCATGAGCAAAATAAATAACAGATCAGGTATTGCAAAGCCCACAAGCCAGTGTTTTCCCAGCAAAGTAAACGAATTGAGCCTTCATGTTGAGAATCCTTCACTGGAGGGCCTTGACTTGATCTCCCTGTGCCCAGATCTGGAAGCCGTTAAATCAAATGCCTCAGCTCCTGGTGGAAAGCAAGTGGAGGGGAATTAGAGCCAGGATGGGATTTCCAGACCGTTCAGGTCCCAGTCAGTCGAGGCAGCAGCTGATCCCAAGCAGGTAATTGTTGGGCAGTGCAGACGAGGCAGGGCTGGTATCAGATGCTCTGTCTTGCGAGTGTTTCCCAAGAGTCACATTCTGGACTCTTGGAGGGCTCTCAGACATGGCCCATGTGAAGTGACAGTTCCAACAGTTCGGTGTAGGCACAGCAAAAGGTGCATCTGGTGAGATTATAATAATGGCAGTTTCCTTCTCCCAGGCTTTTTTGCTGCATTTGCTGCAGTTTCACTGTCCAAAAGTACCTAGAGGTACAAATCTTACACAGTTCCGCAAAAAAAGCAGGTGGCAGAAATTGTCCAGGTGAAGGAGCAAGCGTCCACCTTGGATTCGCCCTCCGAGCCGCCGCTCAGCAGCCAGCGCTGCTCGCCTGGCCCCGCGTGTCGCCCGCTGGCGCGTCCCAGCCCCCGGGTGACGCCAGCGCCCAAAGCGACTCCGCGTCAGCTGGAGCTGCCGGGGACGCCGCCCTGCTTCCCCTGCGCACAGAACCCCAGGATAGCGGGGGTTGGAAGGGACCTCTGGAGATCATCCACTCCAACCCCCTGCCGAGGCACGGCCACCCAGAGCAGGTGGCACAGGAACGTGCCCAGGAAGGTTTTGTCTTCGGAGAGACCTCCCTGGACATCCTGTTCCAGTACTCTGCCACCCTCAATGGGAAGAAGTTCTTTCTTATGTTGAGGTGGAATTTCCTGTGTTGTAGTTTATGGCCATAATAATTTTTGCCCTTTAGCACGTTGTCCCTCATCCTACACGGAACAGAATTTCCGTGCTCAGCAAACAGCACGTGTCCAGCACTGAATATGTGGAGCTGTCTTTATGGAGAGACTCCAGCTCGGAGGTCAACTGAAATTACTAAGAGGTTAAAATCATTGGAACTGAGGGATTAGATTCACCTTGTGAATTTGATCAGTTTTAAATGGGAGAGCTTTTTCACTTAGCGTTGCCCATAATAACTCCTGGTCAACACTGCTTCCTGAAAATAATTGCTATGGAACCCATTTCCATATTCAAATTTTTGTTCACTGCCAGAGTGAATCTAACAATTCCCTGATCTTCTGTGCACCATAACTAGGTTTGAAAGATGGAATTAATTCACAGCATTTTCTGACTTCATAGCATTGGCCCTGTCCCTGCTCTGCTTGTTTTAACCTAGAAATGGGAAGGGTTGGTCATCTGAGGAGCAGCTGACTCCAGGGATGATGTTTTCAGAGCCAGTCTGAAGGATGGACAGACAGAGCAGACTTATCTCTGCTGAGGAGGTCGGCACATAATCTGTGTGATGGGCAGCTCTGTTAAACACTTGCACTGAGGGTCACTGCACGCTTCGGGAAGTGCCTTCCTGTCAGAGAGGTGGCTTGGCACCATCAGTACTGGCTTCTTGAAAGGCTTTTGTCTCAGTTCAGAGAAGTAAATTGAACTGTGAGAAGTAAATTGAAAAGCTAGACTTTTGAAGAGAATGGAGGAGAGAAATTAGTAGTGTACATAGGTCTGGAAATGTTTTTAAAAGTCATTTGAAAAAATAGTAATCTATTTTCCAAAGGTATTCTTAATAGAAGAAGTAGGTAGAATACTATTAACCATGTAATTCAGGTTAAATTTGCTCACTTTTTGGATGAAATTAGTATGTTTATACTTTTCTCTCTCTTCTTTGCAAACATTTAAGGCCGCTGTCTTTGAAATACATGTCCTAGAGCTAGATTCTCAGGGGAGCCTTCTGTGGACTTCAGTGTTTGAGATCTCAATCAGATTCTTCACAGAGCAGCTTTGGAGATGTGCTGCTGCTGGGACGAGATAACAGAACAGGCCAAGTTTAGAGCTGGCGTGTTCTTCTGGAGTTTTGGGTGTGCCAAAGGCACAGTGCCTTTCCTGGTGCGTGTCACCAGCTCTCTGCAAAGCCACGAGTAGAAAGCCAGGCACTCTGATGCTTTGTTTTCTTCGCAGAGCTTCTCATGCCTTCGTTTCACACTTCTCTTTCTTGTAGGGAGAGCATTGAGAAAAGACACTCCAGCCATCCTTCGCCAGCACCTATCCATCCAGTAAACTCCCTCGGACATAACCGCAGCTCAAGTGAGCAGATCAGGAGCCATCTGAATCCCGAGGTTCGAGAAAAAGAGAAACCCAAAGAACGAGAGAGGGATCACTCCGAATCTCGGAAGGAAATTAACGTTGAAGAGCACAAGGTGAAGGACAACTACGTTTCGGAGAAAGAAGGCCTGAGCCATGAAAGCCGAGTGGTGGAGGAGTCTAAGCAAATGCCCAGGGTTCCTTCCCCCTACGCCAGGCCCCCCGTTGTGGAGAGCACCCGGCCTAACAGCACGTCCAACCGCGAGGCCGACAGGAAGAACGAGCCGGCGTATGACAACCCGAAGAAAAGCAACGAAGTCAAGGTGAAGGAAGAGCGAAAGGAAGACCACGATGTCCAGCCTGAGGGACCTCAGACTCATAGGTCATCGGATCAGCCACCGCCTATATCCACGTCCAACGTCCATCCAAGTCCTTTAGTGTCTATGCCCATGACTGTAGGTGTGACCGGTATACATCACATGAACAGCATCAGTGGCCTGGACAGGACTCGCATGATGACCCCTTTTATGGGAATTAGCCCAATTCCTGGTGGAGAACGTTTCCCCTATCCTTCTTTCCACTGGGATCCAATGAGAGATCCCTTGAGAGATCCCTACAGAGAGCTGGATATCCATCGGAGAGACCCCCTGGGCAGAGACTTTTTGCTAAGAAATGACCCCCTCCATCGCCTCTCTGCGCCGAGGTTGTACGAAGCGGACAGGTCATTCAGGGATCGGGAACCTCACGACTACAACCACCACCACCATCACCACCACCCTCTGTCCGTGGACCCGCGCCGGGAGCACGAGCGGGGCGCCCACCTGGACGAGCGGGAGCGGCTGCACATGCTCCGCGAGGACTACGAGCACGCGCGCCTGCACTCGGTGCACCCCGCCGCGCTGGACGGGCACCTGCCCCACCCCGGCCTCCTCACGCCGGGACTGCCCAGCATGCACTACCCCCGCGTCAGTCCCCCCACGGGACACCAGAACGGCCTCCTCAATAAAACTCCTCCCACAGCAGCTCTCAGTGCCCCTCCGCCTCTTATCTCTACGCTGGGCCCTCGGCCCGGCTCTCCCAGAAGGACTACTCCTCTGTCCACAGAGATGAGAGAGAGGCCTCCCTCTCACACCCTCAAGGACATCGAAGCTCGATAAGCAGAGTGAGACTCAATGAAAACCAGAGCAAGAGGGACAAAAACCTTGCAAACGAACATAATATAAAGACCTTCTTACTAGTCATTGATACAGACTGGGGATGTGACCCACTGTACGATATGTATAGACCTGAGTGCAAAGATTTTGAAATGATTTTTTTTGTATATTATATGTTGAAATTTTCCAGATCTTTTAGCCAAGTCCATATGTTCCTCGTGTCTCCTACTCTATTTTATTTCTAGTTTAAAAATTTCAAAATTTGAACT
Source organism: Cnemophilus loriae (assembly GCA_013397755.1). Taxonomy (NCBI): domain Eukaryota; kingdom Metazoa; phylum Chordata; class Aves; order Passeriformes; family Corvidae; genus Cnemophilus; species Cnemophilus loriae. The sequence goes on along the minus strand of VZTF01005786.1, from coordinate 219,162 downwards.
GAAGAACAAGACATCAATCTGAGTGATTTGACTAGAAACAAGCCACCACCAATGTCAACCCTACAAAACTCTTTCAAACCAGAAGTGAAGTCAATTGTAGATATTTATGTAAAAAGATTGCTTCATGGATTAATGGTTCATATATGCAAAAAGGGTAAGATGAAAGCTTTACTTTGTACAAATGTAAATAGATAAAATTAAGTAACATAATACATTAATACTTCTTAAACTGTGCTATTTGCAAACTTAATATTGATCAACACAGTCTGCTTATGCTGTGTTACTTATATTGTTATAGACAGCTAAACCCCTTCAACTATGCAATGAATTTTAAGGCTTTTCACAAAAGCCTTTATAACTCAAAGGAGCCTTTTCAACACACAACATAATTAAAGTCATATTTTCCCTGAACAAGCTCATTTATCATGGAAGCCTATTTCTCTTGCTTTGATGAAGAAACAGCCCTTCAGAGGTGTAGCTCCCTGTGAGAAGCCCTGCATCAGGCTGCTGAGGTCACTGTAGCTCGTGTGTCCCTTGGGTGGTGTCAGGGTTAGTGCTCTGTGGTCACTGATACGGAGTCACGGCAGACTGGGTTTCAGTCATATTAATCTGGGTTAAACAGTAATAATCAAATGCTGGAGATTTTCCAGAACTTTTGTCACTTAACATGTCAAATTTATTTTGGGAGGAACTTCTGCTCATAGCCATTCGTGTCTGGTTTTATTGCCAGTGTGTCATTTTTATCTGTACACACTTTTTTTTGTGTTAAGTGATTTTTAGCTACATTGAAACAAATCCTACAAGAAAGCGAATACTTTTCTAAATGATGGATATGTTTTCACTGTGGATCAGTAGTTTAATTAATGAGCTCCGTTACAGATTTCATAATGGAATTTATTGTATTTCAGTTGGTAATAAAGTCTGTGACTAGTTAACAGGTCAGCCTTGTTGTTCCCTAATCATAGAAGACATGAAATATCATGAAGAACATGGTCCTTTTTAAAAATATGCATCAATCTTCTGAAATCTGTCTTTTCATAACACACTTTTTTATAATGCGTTAAGTTTCTTGTCTAAATATTTGGAGAGAATATGACTTTATCAGAGAGAATTCAATATCTTGTCTACTGGACTGTAAAATATATGTATGAAATAAAATTAGTTCCATTGGTCTTCTAGTGTATTAAAGTGCTATCTGAAGTTGTTACCCTGTTTTGGCAAAAAAAAAAGAAAAAAAAAAGAAAAAAGTTAACTACAGACAGTTGTTTCTAATGATCAGAGATCTATTTTAGTAGTCAACTGAAGGTTTAGTTGTGAGCTTCGGATTTTGTGAACTCCAGATGTTGTGCGGTGTTTCTTTTTTTTCTTTTTTCTTTTTCTTTTTTTTTTTTTTTTTACGAACAAAAGGAAAAATACAAAAAAATCCCAACCCTGAGGAATATGTACACTGGAACCGTAGTGGTAGCTTTCAGTATTGTAAAGAGATTGTTATATACAAACCTTTTTGCTGTTTATCCTGTATGTAATAAAGTCCTTTCTAGATCCTATGTGAACAGAAAAGTGAAGCGGCTCTCAATCTTCAGCATGTTTCCTCCTCAGCGAAGACTTGTGTAATGTAAATTGTGCCATGTTATTAAAAAATGTGAACTAAACTGCTAGGTGCTTCTTTGTGTGCAGTGCCCCATCATTGCTATGGGGAGGAAGTCCTTTTTCCCAACAGTGGGGTTTGTTCAGAAGAAGTAGGTGTTAAAAATGTAAAGGAAATGGCAAGCTTTCATAAGCCATCTTACTGAAATCCTTACAGCAGTCAGGGAAAAAGGAACCAAAAGGAGACCAGATCCTTGGCTGGTCCAGATTCTTTAAAATATAGTCACACCCTACTTGGATTAGATTTTAATTAGACCATAATCTTGGTCTGCTGGATGCACATCATTAAAAAGCTGAGTCACTGAAGGAAGGCAGGTCTGGATGGCCGCAGAAGGATGGAAGTACAGGAGCAAGAGAGAGGCCCCACGAGACAGGGTCTGATTGAGAGCATCATCTTCCAGGCTCATCTCATCCTTGTTAGAGGAGCCTGACAGCTCTGGCAGCGTCTTCAGGGGGAAAAAATGTGGTCTTGATTGTCCCGACTATGATCCTTGTCCTCCCAGGTGCTGAGCAAACTCTTGCTGATGGTCCTTAATTCCCAATTAAGCCAATGAGCCCTCACTCCCAGAGTCCCAGAAAGCATCGAGGCATTTCAGTCCCTTTGAATTCAATCCAATTTAAGAGCTCCACGCCTTTGAAGATCCGTGTGTCAAGTCTCCTTGTACTGGTGATGCTCAGAGGAATATGCCTGAAAGGTGTAGTAAGAGATTAAACAAGATTTTTAATGCTTTTAAACTTCTTCAGGTGCATTCACTGCTTTTCAGAAGTTTGATATAGGGATGTTAGCTTGCAGGTATAGACAATTTGATCTTTTTTGAAAGGTTTTCCATTCAGGACATTTGTCTTAAATCTTCTATTTTTGAATTCACTTGTGTTTAAGAAATGAATTTCATTTAAAGACCATGCCAGATACCATCTCTGGGAATGAAATGAGTCATAAAGGATATTAATTCTGTAGGTTGTGAGAGATTTTGATCATAGAAAACTCTCGGTGTACTTAAAGCACCCAGGCCTTTGCTTTAGGTTTTCAAGTCCCACCTTCCCGAATTCCAGCTAATTTTCCACTTAGCAGCTTCCTATCACCAGCTGAGATGCCACCTACAGTGTATAGGAAAGGAATCTCTGAAAACAGTCCTAACACTTGTTTCACAATACACGGTTCATTTTATGCCGTGCTTGGTCCATTCTTTTTTAACTTCCTATATTTTGTTCTTTGGTTTTCCTTACAGAGACCTAGCTCCAGCCTGGTTTTCTGCTTTTCATACCTTACTGCTGCCCTCTTTGCCAGTCCTGTCCTCTTTCATGGCCTAGGACAGCTAAATCTATCAGAGGCAGCAATAAACACTGCAGATTTTTTTTCCAAAAGAAGTCATAGATACTGTATATTGTTGTTCCTTTTTACTTTTGCCTGTAGGAGCTCATGAAAACTGTAGCCCTTGCTGGACTGGAAGATAGGCAGATGGAGGTTGGGGAGGATTTTACTGCACGTAGTTTCATTTGCTGTGGCTGTGCCTCGTTGAGGAAATGTTTAGCACGGTTCTTGCTGATTTGAACTCTAATTACCGCTTCACCCGTGCGGGTGGCTCTGCTGAAAGGCACTGGGGCGTGGACCAGCTCACAGAGCAGCGGTGCTGCACTTACAGAGGAGCTCCTTGGCTCGCTGCTCGGCTTCTGGCAAGGGAGAACAGTGGGCAGTGGTTCAAACAGACACCAAAGGCTCCAGTTACACAGGGTTTTGTTACTGCTTGGTTAAGTCCCACCTGGATAAACCAACTTCCTTCTTTGGACTCCACGTGGCAGCTTTGGGGTGTAGCCGTGTTTATCTTCACAAGGTGATTTGGAGCAGGATCCCAGCTTTAAATGGTCTGATTTGCCTTTGGAGAGTGACTGTGCCTTAACTCTGGATGGAGCCTGGCCTCCAGCTGAGCTGGTTGAGAAGTGCATGCTTAAGCATGGTGGGACTGCCTCCTGCCCTGCTAACGTCCCAGTCCCGTCAGATCCTTCCTGCACGTGTAAAAATCCAATCCTGGCCAATCCTCATGTGAAGCTCTTTGGGACACAGTGTGTCTCCTACTCTGTGATTGCACCGTGCTCGGTGCCCTGACTGGGGCAACTGAGCATTGCCCACTGCTGCTGTAATGAAAAAATTCCTTTAGCCATACCGAAACTGAAGGCTTCAGCGAATTAGCCACGGAAACCTGTATAAAAAACTCTGCATCTTTGCTAGCCAAGGAGAACCAGAGCTGCAGGCGAGGACTGACTGTTCTCCCTGTGCCCTGTCTCCAGCTGGAGGGGCTTGGACTGCTTGTGCCTGGGGGCAAGGTGGAAGTTCCCAGCTGGCATCTGTGGGGGTCACACCCCTTTATTTTTCCACAGGTATCTTGCAACTGAAATCATGTTAGCACAAAGATAGTTCCTGGTCATAGAATCTATCCCCCTCCTCATGTGTGCTTTGTGAGGCTGCATACAGAACCAGGTATTCATAGACATCAAAATGCATATGTGCTGTCAGGTATAATACCAGGGATGAAGCTCAATCCAGCAAGGAGCAGAGTATGAAATCCTGGTGCCACCCTACAATCTCACACGTCTATTTTGCTGCCATCTGATGGTTCCTCTGCTGGTCAAGTAATTCAGACTTCACTATAGCATTATCCCCATTTTATAAACAGGAAAACTGCTGCTGGGAACCTAAAACACGGAGTCCCCAGTGTAATACCAGGCACCTACTGCCTGAGTGATCTCAGGAGTCACCCAGGGCAATTGGGTTACTGCCCGAGTCACTGGAGAACAGAAAAAAGCCTCAGTCAGGTAAATTGCAGAGTCAAGGGTGGTAGGAGATGAGGAATTTCTGGGTTGCTCTTTTGGTTTTAGAAAGTATTTTTAACCCTCCATATTATCAGCTTGTGGCACCTCAGACTGCTAAACTTACCTGTGAAAGAATGGATTTTACCTCTTTATCGATAAGTACCTCAAGTACTGTCCCACGCTGCTAAGGGCTGTGGTCATTCTGGTTACTACGGGCAGATTTGCTGTATTTTACCACCTAATGTGGCTTGTTTGATCATTGTATTGCTCAGTACTGAAACTCACTCTGAGTGCAGCATTTTTCTTGGTTGAATTTGTATGTTTCTCTGTCGAAAAACTTGAATTTAGCCCTAGGAACTGAGCCATCCACCCCCAGTACAATCATCTTTGTTTCAAGACAAGATAATTAAGCGAGAATTGAATCAGCTCATTGCATAAAGATGTTACCTATCAAATACACAATGTGTTTATTAAATGTATCTTTTGCTTTGCATCTTCAAAGCCTGTAAAAGTAGTTTCCATTGAATCAGTGGTGTTGTGAGGGTTCGTTTCATGCAGCAGAAATTCCGTTAGCATCAAAACCTTGAGGTTTTTTTTTCTTTTACAGACAACTAAAAATGCAAGTATAAACTTCTAAGGATTTTCAGTAGTCCCCGTTTTGAGGCCTCAGTGTATTTGGGGTTACCATGATGTGTTCAGAGTTCATTTGATTAAAAAAAAAAAAGGGGGGGGGGTATCAAACAAGGTCCAGTTATTGCGAGCCAAAAGGAAAGTTTTGTCTCCATTAATCCTAGAACAGTGAGGCAGAACTGGATTTATTTGAGCGTGTTAGAAAAAGATGTTGTTCTGCAGTGGTACCACAAGAGGGGGGTTAAAGAGAGCCTGAAACACGGGTATGCTGTGCTGAAAGACGGGACGGCTCTGCTGTTCTGGGCAAGGTGAATGTAGCTGTAAATGATCTTTACGAGAGTCTGCTCCGTGAGGAGCTCTCCTGTTCCCCTGTGTAAGTGACAGAAATGCCAGCGCTGCTCAGGCTGACTAAGGAGTGACCTTACTTTATCACATTTAATACAAGGGACTAGAAGTGGTCCGTACTCAGAGCATCCAGCTCGATAGAGGCAATTGTGTTTTGGAGAGTTAGGTTTAAATTGCATAGTGCTACAGTCCAGCAACAAAGCACGTTGCTTGTGCTGAGGGAATAAAAGATGCTCCTCTGTAGCAAATAGTAGAGACAGAATGAGTTAGTGTATGTCAGCTCAAGGAGTTGGACTCAATGATCCTTGTGGGTCCCTTCCAACTCACGAGATTTTATGATTCTGTTCTAAGACCTCCTCACAGTCTCAGCACATCTGTCTGTTTTTCCCATTACCTGGCTTTTGAAAGGAGTAGCCAAGGACTAAGGAAGAGAATTGCTTCATGTGGAGATGGGGAGAAATTAATGCCAGATTTTCTAAGGACATAGATTAAAATGGTTTATTGAAAATCACCAGAGCTGTCTGCATCATACCAGCAGAAAACTTGGCCCTGGTTTTTCCTTTTCTACCCTCATTGCCCTTGCCACGTGATCGGCAAGCAAACCTTTCCCTGGTGCTGCTCTCCTGACTCTCCCGAGGGACGCGTGGCCCGAGCAGCAGCAAAGCATGGCCCGCATGGCTCTGGTTGCTGTCTGGCCAGAGCAGGGCTGGTGGAGCCTTCCTCTCCCTCCTCACACCGCCCATCTCCACACTGCCCACAGCAAGTGCTGGACGCTGCTATGTCCGCAGGGTCCCAGCTGCGGTGTCCGAGAGCAGCCAGTCCCCAGCTGCTCCCAGGGCACAGCGGTGTGAGCTCGGGGCTGCTCCAAGGAGAACTGAGCTCTGCCTCCTCGCAGCCGGAACCTGGGGACCCAGCGCTGCTCAGCGGGGAGGCACAGCAGCAGGTTCCATGATAAGAACGGCGGGTTCCATGATCCGAGCAGCAGTGAGGTGGGGAACTCACTGAGGAGATGGGGGCTCGCACCCACACACCCCAGAGAGGGCAGGGCCACCTCAGCATCCAGTATAGAGGGGGGTCCCAGTAGCAGCATGTGCCCCCAAGGCAGAGCCTCACAGAAAGAGTGATTGGGCATTGGAACGGCCTGACCAGGGAGGTGGTGGGGTCACCATCCCTGGAAGTGTTTAAGACTGGATGTGGCACTTAGTGCCATGCTCTGGGTGACAAGGTGGTGTCAGGTCATAGGTTGGACTCAATGATCTCAAAGGTCTTTTCCAGCCTAGTCGATTCTGTGGTTCTGTGGTTCTGTGGTTCTGTGACTGCCAGCCCCAGCGAACACATCTCATCCACCTCGCAGCATTATCACTGGGGCTTGTTGTCAGCGGAGCCATGCTATGATAGTCATTATGGTTTTAAATGACTCATTTTCCACTTAACTGTATTATTGTGGCTTACAGAGCATCTGGAGCTTTGCAGCAGTAAATACATCACTGACTACCACAGCAATGTACTAATCTGTCGCTTTGAAGAATCTCTTTAACAAAACAGAGCCAGGGCAGGCAGGTGTACCAACCTGATCTCCTTCTATGATCAGGTGACCCGCCTGGTGGATGCAGGAAAGGCTGTGGATGTTGTCTGTTTGCACTTCAGCAAGGCCCTTGACACTCTCCCACAGCACGCTCCTGGAAAAGCTGGCAGCCCACGGCTTGGACAGGAGCGCTCTTGGCTGGGTTAGGAACTGGCTGGATGGCCGGGCCCAGAGGGTGGTGGTGAACGGTGCCGCATCCAGCTGGAGGCCAGTCACCAGTGGGGTCCCTCAGGGGTCTGTGCTGGGACCAGTTCTGTTTAGTATTTTTATTGATGACATGGATGAGGGTATTGAGTCTTTCATCAGTAAATTTGCGGACAACACTAAGCTGGGAGCTTGTGTCGATCTGTTGGAAGGTAGGAGGGCTCTGCAGAGAGGCCTGGAACGGCTGAATGCATGGGTTGAGTCCAGTAGGATGAAGTTTAATGAGTCTGAGTGCCGAGTCCTGCATTTTGGCCACAAGAACCCCCTGCAANGAGACGCTTGAACGCGTCCAGAGGAGGGCAACCAGGCTGGTGAAGGGCTTGGAACACAAGCCCTGTGAGGAACGGCTGAGGGAGCTGGGGTTGTTTAGCCTGGAGAAAAGGAGACTCAGAGGTGACCTTGTCACTCTACAACTCCCTGAAAGGTGGTTGTAGTCAGGTGGGGGTTGGTCTCTTTCTCCAGGCAGCAACTGACAGAACGACAGGACACAGTCTTAAGCTGTGCCAAGGGAAATATAAGTTAGATATTAGGAAAAAGTTTTTCATGGGAAGAGCGGTTAAATACTGGAATTGTCTGCCCAGGGAGGTGGTGGAATCACCATCCCTGGATGTGTTTAAAAAAAGACTGGATGTGGCACTCGGTGCCATGGTTCAGTTGAGCCGTTAGGGCATGGGTTGGACTCGACGGTCTAAGAGGTCTTTTCCAACCTGGTGATTCTGCGATTCCGTGTTGGTGCCTGTGTGGGCCAGCCCTGCTCTCTGGGGCACCTGTCCCATACCGGACCAAAACATGGCTGATGCTGATGTGTTTGCAGGAACTGGTGGAGCATCTTTAGTGCAATTTGATACGGCCTGAATTTGGCATTTTTGTAGGAGAAAATGAGAGATTCTTGTCAGATGCACATGACAGACCCTGCGCTGTTGCTGAGGCAGCCAGGCCTGTGAGGCGCTGGTGTATCGGGGAACAGTGTGGGTCTGCCCTGAGCAGTCCGTGCTGGCTGGAAGGACCCGCTGCTAATACAAGCAAGGACTCTTTAATCACATTCTATTATTTTATGGCTTTTCTCCTCGGCTCCCGCGGGCTCGGCCCGGGATGGAGCTGCAGAGGGCAGTGTGGGAGAGGGAAAGGCCGCCCAAGGTGGCCGCGCTCCGGCACTAGAGGGAGGCAGCGGGCTGGAAAATCGGCTTTTTGGGGCCGTTCGGGCGGCTCCAGCCCTCGGGTGCATCCTGCCTGCCGGGGGCTCTTCTGCCGCGCTGCACAGAGGCGGCAGCCGGCGCCCCTCGGGCGGCCCTGCCTCGAGGGCTGCACAGATCTCCGCATCTCCCCCTTCCCGTGTCAGAGGAGCGCGGTGCTCGGGTGCGGCTGGGAGGCGTTGTGATAGGGGAAATCATCTTGAGAAATGCAGCAGGCTGAAGTAAAGGCTGGGAAAAGCCGCGCCGTGTGTAAGTTCACGTGTCGCCCGAGGTGATGGAAAAATGAAGTGGGGAAAGGAGCAGGTGCGACAGACTGGGGTTTACATGTGTTCATTTACTTGTCGTAAAATGAGTCATCAAACGCGTTTCTCTCTCTGCCAGCACCTCTGAACGATGGCCCCGGGGTTTGGTCCCTGGTGCGCTCAGCCCTCGGAAGGACAAACTGGAAACAGCAGCAGAGGAACAGGGGAAGGTCACTACTGTGGGCTGCAGCTCCACATAAATCTGGTTAAAAGTAAAAGTTAAAGAAAGGAAAAAAAATTTGTTTAAAGAAACCCCCTACAAATCGTCTCTCTCTTTTGAAATTTTTGTCACCCACTTTCACCTTGTTGCCTCTTCCTCACTCACCTGTGTAATATCATGCTTTTAACTTTAAAAGAAAACAAGGTGCTGGGGTATAAGGGAAAACCTTTGGTGGTTTATTTCTTCACCTATGCTGTGTTTTGTTAGATAGGTTCGAGATTAAAAAGTTGGGTTTCCTTTTTTTCCTGAACACCATCCTGACACATTTGGACAACACTCCTGGGCATGGTCCAGCTCTTGGGGATGGCGCTGTGCAGGCAGGAGTTGGACTCTGATCCTTGTGGGTCCCTTCCAACTCAGCAGATTCTGTGAGTGCGTATTAAAACCTCACGGTTTGCAACCAAAATAATTACTTATATTTGAAGCCTGGGGGTAACTGTTTTTTGACTCTTTACTCTAGGAGCTGGACTGGATGATCCTGATGGGCCCCTTCCAACTCAGTGTGCCCTGGGATTTTGTGACGTGGACTGAGCAGCTGAGGCAGCGTGTGGGGCTGGGTGGGCAGCAGGACAGCGGGGACAGGCAGTGGTCACTCATTTCTGACCCAGGACGGGCTGCATCCGGATGATCCAGGGGAAGAACCAGGACCTCCAGCATTTCTGAACAGGAAATGGTGCGTGCCCCATCGTTGTGTACATTCACTGTGATGGTGGGACTGGTGAGCTCTGGTATCACAGGGATACAGCCAGACTCTGTGGAAACAGACATAATATTTGTTCTCACAGCAGTTGTGACGAGGTGAATTAAGTGTATATTGTTCTGTAGTGGGTTTATTCAGACGATTGCATGTTTTAAAATTTGATTTCAAAGCAAAGGACCAGAGGCTTCAGGTTTGATATCTGTTTCTGCCTTAAGAGGAATATTGAGAATCTGTGCCTTTGTTTTTTTCCTCTGATAAGACTCTCCCCCCTTGCCTCTTGTAAACAACTTTTCCATCTGTTATTAGGAATTCTATATGAGAGGTTTCATCGCGGTCTTTTTGGTTGTTTCTTTTTTTTCCCCCAGTTACAATTTCTAATGCTCATTAGCAATGTAGTAAGTCTTCTGGAGATTATTTAGTTTCATCTTGAATTTGGAGGGATTACAATCAAAGTGGGCATCGGATTTTAAGAATTATCCTGTAATGAATGCAAGAGCTCTATATCACTGCTAATTCTAAACTCCATCAACTTGTTCCCTGTCTCTGTAGCTTTGGCTTAGCAAAATTTCCTCTGAATAGTCCCATGACTACTTGACGAAACAGAGAACAGTCTATTTCTAGTAAATCTCACACAGAGTAGGTGGATCTCTGTCTAATTATCATTTACATGAGCTTCTATGGAATTCTGACATCTGGACTACTTTGGGATCGAACTGGGCTTTGTTTTTGTGCGTGTCCCTTTCGCAACCTTCTCCCCAAATGTGCAGGACTGAATTTGCCAGTCACTGAATGGCTAAACCAGGAATGCCCTTGACTTTCCCTTCCAATATACCTTGCACACAAATGCCTGCAGCATTCTGGTGTGTGAGCTCAGCACTTTGCCAAACCTGGGAATCCAACTGAAAAATAAGAAGACAGCTCTGCAACACTACACTTGGTGATTCACGCTTTTGATTCTCATTTTAAACGTATCCCATCAGGGAAACTTCACACTTAACTCATCAAGGTCGCAAAAGACCCTCACAAATATGTATTGGTGGGGACAAAAGACAAAATGTAGTGATTAAGTTTAAAATCATAGGATTTTCTTTTATCTAGGATACTAGCTCAGAGTTTTGGCTCTATAAAGGAAGATTGGTTTGTTGTTATCATGTCTTTTTGGCACGTGGCTGTCTTCAGGATGCTCAGGTGGATTCTTTGGATGGCTTTTCTTTTGGCAAATGCAGAGTTACTACCTCTGTAATATCTGATGTGTAAAAAACCAGTGCCACAACTTTAGCCCCGGAGGGGGGGAACCTTGTGTGAGGATGATTATGCTTTGGAGGAAGGGACACAGGATGGGCCAAGTGGAAGATGAACAGAAGATCTAAAAGGAAATGAACAGGAACTCAGTTGTAAAATAAAAAGGTTTTAACGTGAATTTTTGAACCTGCAAGTGTTGCAAAGACAGAGGCTGGCGATATGTGTGAATCTTTTCTTCCTGTAGGTAGCTGCAAACCTGTTGAAGTTAATCGTAAACTTTCTCATTGCTGAACATCAGAGAAATCCCAGGAGTTCCCGAATTTGGCACAGGTATGGAAAAGTTTATTAGTTATGTTTTGGGAAGAGTTAGGGCAAAATTATCTATTTTGATTGATTCAGAAAAGCTGAACAGGCTGTCTGGCAAGGGCACCATTCTGGGGTTGTGATGCTGTGTTTTGCCTTTGCAGCTCAGTAAGAGCCTCTCAGCTTGACATAGTTTTTCCAGTACCAAAATGAGCCTAATTATCCAGATTTCCCCATGTGTATTATCCATTGTTATATCTCAATCCTGTGGATCTATGAAAACAATAAACAAGGAAAGTCACTCTTCTGGGTAGAGACTGATATTCTCCTGATAAATTATAAATACTAAACAGGAAATGTAACTTTGAAATCTTTACCCAAAGTGAAGTAATGTTTTCTAATGCCCCAGCACAGCCACAGTCTGAGGTTGTTTGCCAACAGGGCAAGCAGAGAGCTGGGACCACAGCAGCTTCAGGAAGCAGAGTTCAGGCTCTGTGGATCCCAGTTTTCCTGAGTGTATTCCAGAGCAAGCCAAGCCTCTCCGGGCTGCTAAGTCGAGAACTGGGTCTTTGCAGTCACCAGACTTTCAGGTTCCCAAAGTGCTGACATGTATCAGTCCAGAGGATCCCAAAGAAGTTTCTACTGAGAGTATTTTCCTTTGAATTATGACCAAAGGCTCCCTTCTCATATTTTCCCTGAAGGGTGCACAGACCTTGAATTTGAAAGTTCTGCCAGCTTCAGTAGACACAACTTTCCTAAGGCTGCTGGTGCTGCAGAGTTAAACCAAAAGCCCTTCAGGTGATTTATGTGTCTGCTCTGCCTGTGATGTTGTGAAATCCCTGCAGCCTGAGAGTCTATGGGGAACTGGCCCCTGTTGTTGGGAGAGAGTACGTTCCAGGAAGCATTTTCATTTTGGTTCGTTGCCTTTTTCCAGTGTTTTTCTGGAAAATTTTCATCGGGTTTAATTCTGCCTTGTGTGCTTTGGTGGCAAACACCTCAGGGCCCAGCCTGGCACATGGAATGTGTGCGTGTGGCACTCAGCCCTGGTTTGGGCAAAGCCTAAAGGCCACCACAGAGCTCCAGCTCCTCAGAGAGCCCTGTGTGCCTGGCTGAGGGTTGTCTTCCACCACAGGTAGCACATCATATCTGGCTCAGAGGCTTTGGTGCTGTGCTTAGGAGCTGACAGAGCTGCAGGAATAGGAGGTGAAGGGGAATTGCTGCCTAGCACAGCAGGAGGGTGCTTCACCCCAGAGCAGCTGCTGCATGTTGTGCCATGGTGACCTCAGCTGTCCCTGTGGAGCTACTGGATTGTTTGCATTTGCTCAGTTTTGGGTCTGAGTCAGCTGTGCCGGGTTCTGTAATGCGGGAAGAGGTGGCCCACTAACCAGGTGTGGAACAGCCAAGACTGCAGAGACAGGGGCACAGCTGTGTCGGAACGGATGGGCTTTGGTGCCAGAGTTTTTTCAGTGGTTTAAGGGTTGCAGTTTTTTCAGGCAGTGAAGAAGCACTTCAGGGTGGGATTTGATGGATACTCAAACCAATAGCTTTCAGGTGAGCTTCTCTCCCACGTGGAAGGTGATGGCAGGGGAGGAAGTGTGCAGGTGTTTGCTCTTAGGCTGCTGAACTCCAAGCCTGACCTGGCTTGGAGGGACGGGGGCTGGGAGGTTTGCTCTGTCCCTTCTCTTCCTCCAGCCGTCCTAAACCAGGCCAGGTGTACACCTGAATAAGTTTAGTATCTCACTGAACCGAGAGAGTAGTTTAAGACTTGCAGGTACACACCGAGGACAGAGCTTTGTCCATCTTGTGGAGAGTGGTTTTATTCCCAGAGTCTGGTAAGTCATGGGCTTTGCTGATACCTTGTATGTGTTGAGCTGATCGTTTAATGGTCAAAGTGGCCTGTTTGTTTAATATCTCTGTATCTTACAGACTTAAATGTTCTTTGGTTGTTTAGTTTGTTTTGGGATTTTGTTACGTCTCTAGGAGTAGTTTGTAAAGGGGGAACCGGGTCACAGACACATGAAGCTCCAGACTGTATGGAGCTGGTAGAGGAGGAGGGGATGAGCCCTCAGCTGTGGTTCCCCAGGTCCATCCTTGTCACCAGCCTGGCTGGCACCACTGTAGTGCTGATGTTTTAAGTACCTGGGTGACTCAGGAGTTAGGAAGGAGAGGAGGGATGCGGAGTGACACGTCCAGCCCCAGAGCTGGTCACTTCAAACCACGAATGGCTTTAGGGTTTGAGGAATTCATTCCAGCACTGCAGGTGCTTAGGCTGCTCTTTACAGGAACAAAGACTTAGCCCTTCTGGGTTGCACTGTAGCATTTTTGCCTGCCCTAAATTCACTTAATTTTAACCTAATCGCTCTGTATTTTTTTTTAGTGTTTCTGAGCAAGTACCACATTGCTGTCTCAGCAGTAGTAGTGAGGAGTTGAAAGGAGTTAATCGTGCTGCGTAGCTTAATGCCTTATGGTTTATTATTAGGAATAAAGACAAGCGCTCCACTATTTTATCTCTAATGTGCAGTTAACTTAATTCCTAATCCTCTGAAGAGATGGTGTTCTTCCCAACGTTTTGGCTTCTGCCTTGCTTTCAAGCTGCACGTGAAACTTAAAAGCTGAAATGCTCAGTGCAGAGAGAATTTTAATACATGCATGCATAAATCAGTCTTCATTAGCTTCCCCTTACCCCGTCAGGGAGGGTTTTCCTTTTCCTCTGTGCTCACTTGGAATTATTGCTTAGCAGGCTGCTTTGCTGTTCCTTGTGTGTGCAGTGGCCACTGAGTCGTGGTGCTGTGCAAACAGGGCCATGGACCGATGGGAGGTGAGCTCAGCTCTTCCCTTTCAGCGCTGGGAACTGTCTAAAATTCCTGTTCCTCCTTGGCTGTGTGTTCTTTTCTTAGCGTGGCTGCCGCCTCCTCCCCGTTACTTCCACAGCTCCCTGCTCAATCCAGCTGCTGGAATATTCACTGAGGACAGGGGGGCTGTGCTAGGAGTTAATAAGCTTTTGCAAGCAGCTACAGTGTTACAAGGATGGTTTTATTCCTTGTCAGTGTATTACAGTGCAAAGGTATTTAGCAAACAGTTTAACAAGCAGAGTTTTGGCATTGTCGTGTTTTCACTTGTGGAGAAACTTGTCCCTGTTCATTCTCTGGGATAAACGCTCCAAAACCTCCAAGATTATGTCTGTGCTCAGGTTCAGTTTTCAAACTGTACATAGTCACCAAAGCCCGTTGTTTTAGAGGATTGTTTTCATTGCCCCTCTCTTTGGGGCACATTTAATTTTAGTCTCTTGCAATCTTTCTGTTCCACCAGCACACTGATCTTGCTTCACTCAGCTAATTGGATTAACTCATTTGCTGTATTTATTGTACAGTATTGATTTGATAATATCAATCTTCCATCTCAATGTAATCTCATATTTTCTCTGGCCTCAAAGCAGCCCTGCTAAATGCCCTTCCTGCCCCACCTTTGCACTTGGACTTCATATAAAATCACAACAGTGATTAAAAGCCGTGAGGCTAATCAGGCTCTTCCCTGCAGGCCTGTGCCTTGCTGCCTTCATAAGCACTGAAGGCTGAGATAAAGGTGTTGGATGATATTCCCACATCTCTTTATAGCTGCTCCATGCTGACACGAGTGACCTCCCAAAACCTTGTGTTTCCACAAGCATTCAGTCACGTGGGTGCTTAGCTTTGGTACCTTTGGGGGAGGCTCAATACCTCAAATATTTGCTCGGCTGTGCTCACTCCTCAAATGTTCAAACTTCTGGCAAGAGCTCAACATCCAAGTTCCCTGGTGACCTGTGAAAATCTCCAGGTGTCTGAGGCATATAAATTGTCAGCTTTCATAAAGTCAAGAAATGTTTGCAGTGAGGCAAAGTTTGAATCACTGAAATTAGCAGCAGCTTTTCAGGAATTGTGGCAAGACAGAATCTGTGTAATCCTGTCTTTAAAGAAAGGGCTTTGCTGTTTGACAGTCAGGTGAGCAAATTCAAGTACTTATAGATTCTGCAGAGTTTGAAGCTTCATGTGCATCTTTATTTTGATTGCTGAAAAAACATGTTTGTTATGTAGACTGCATTCTCTAAAAGCCTGGAATTGTGCTCTGGGCTGGTCAGTGGATTTTCAAATGAGCTGAGGCTTTCTCCAGCCTAACCTGTCTTTGGGTGGCTTTGCCTTGTGGGAGGCTGCAGCCACCTGCCCCAGGTGAGGTGGGGCCAGGGTGCCCAAGGCTGAACCTTTGCAAGGAGCTACTTGGGATCCTGGCAGTTCTCCTGTCTCCTCCAAGACAGGACTCCAGGAATGACTTATTTTGGCCCAGGGGAAATGGGAAGCACAATGGTCTGCCTGTCCCTGTTTGCCATTGATGCACAGGGCTTGTTCCCACTCACACTGGAGGTACAGTCCAGAGCAGAGGCTGATATGCTCACACTCGGGGGCTGCAGGTGTAGGCAGCTTCATTGTCTGTCTCACTTTGCAATTGCCACAGGGTTTTAAAGAACATTTTCATTATTCTGTGGCAGTTGTGAGACACTTCCATGGTTTGACAGCTTCTAAGCCAAATCACCGCTCATCACACAGAAGAATTTCACATTCACTATCAACATTTCCCTTTCCTGAGATCCAAAGCTGCAGCTTAAGCAAGGAAAGGACAACCATCAGAAAGTAACAGGCTGTAGACATGAGGGGTGTGTGGAGGCTGTCACAGGGATGCCAATAGAAGATGTGACTGTGAGGGATTGAGGGGTTTTTTGTGCTATTTGACATTACATTGACTGAAAATTTGGTTATTCCCTTCAGAGCCTGGGTAGAAACAGCTAGACTGCTGAGAGGGGTGGGGGGAACACAGTAGAAAAATTGCTAGGTGTACCTGCTCAACCTTAGCCATTCCTTGAGAAAATAAACCTTTTTCACTTCCTTCCCTTGTGACAGTTTATCTCTGACTGAGGTTTTACTTCTATTTATTAATAAAGAAATAATCTTACACCTCAGAGAAAAGGATTATTGCTTACTACTCTAACTTGCTAATTCCTCTCACTTCTTTGAAGGAACAGTACAGTAGCTGACAGCAGGTTTGGGAGGGCCAGCCCTGGGCTGTGGCTGGCTCAGGGACTGCAAACACATGGGTGTTCAATCTGGGACTCTGTCTCCAAACATCAGTGTAAGGCTCTTGAAATGGGAATAGAAGTTATTTAGGGCAAGACGTAAAAGGAGCAGCTGAGGTCACTTGTCTGGGTCAGCCTGGAGAGGAGGAGGCTGAGGGGGATCTCCTGGCAGGCTGCACCCTCCTGGGGGGCGGTGGAGGGGAGGTGCTGATCTCGCCCTGGTGACCACAAGAAGACACGAGGAAAGGGAGATTGGGCATTGGAAAGGCTCTCTGCTGAGGGGTGCTTGGTCCCGGGAACAGTTCCCCAGGGAAGCGCCCACGGCACCGAGCCTGCCAGAGTTCAAGAAGCCGTGCAGGACATGCCTTCATATGGTTTCGTTTTTGGCAGTCCTGCAAGGAGCAGGGAGTTGAGTCATCCTTCCGACATGAGGGATTCTGTGATTCAGGAACATCCCATTCTTTTGTTTTATGGAGGAAACGCTTTGCCAGACAAGCAAGTGCCTCAGCCCAGCTCAGCTGCCTGCACCCAGTGGAGGTGCATTGGGGTGGAAGTGTCAGTCAGGTGTTCCTGAGCTGTGTACAAACAGCTTGTTAAGGCCTGGCAATGTTCACATCATGAGACAAAAAGCCTCTGCCGAGAGGCTGCTGTGCAGTGGTAACTTTGGTTTGAAAAACTGAGAGTGTGAATTAGGGTTTGTTTCTCATAGCAGCTTCTCTAAAGTCCTGCTTGGCGACTACCTGAGGGGCACGGATGTCCTCTGGTACAATTTAGCACTGTCCAGCACAGCATGGCAGGGGTCTGTTACTTCATCCCAGAGCAGCTAACAAGCAGAGAGTGTTTGGTGGTGTTTGATCGGGGGATCGGTGTTAAAAGCCAGATTATTATAAAAATGGGGAAACTTTTATAGATATGGAAATGTCTGGTTGAGCAAAAATAACAGCTACCAGGTGGCTTGTGCTAACCAGGTAAATAGGGCTAAATTATGGTTTCGATGCAGAGCTTGTGGAGGATATCCAGCAATTTAATAAGCTCCAGGAGCATAAGAAATTCCTAAGGGCCCAGTCTTGCAATGCACTCTGCAAATGGACTTAATTGAGTTGTAATGAGGCCAGTTATGGGCAGCTGTTCCACCTGCATGCAGCTCGTTGCAGGACTAGGTTCAAACTCTGGAGTGCAACATATGTTAGAGCAGTATTTTAAAAAATTCAAGTTGACTGAAAGCATCAGAACACTTTATTTCTGCTTTAATTCACATTGCCTTGAAATTCACCTCCCTGCAAAGGAGGAACTGGCAGAACCCGGCCTGCACCGGGAATGTTTGGGATGAATCTTCTAAGTTGTTCACGTTATGATCTGGCACAAAGTGATCCTGTCAAGAAATGAGGTATCAGTCTGTAACTAAAAATTACCTGAGGAGGAATTGCCAGAGGAAAGGGTTTGAGGTGGGCTTCTGGTCTTCAAAAGCCATGGAGCCAATGGACTCACGTAACTGTGGCACACTTGTGTGTTCCTGCTGTAAGCAATTGGTTTTATTAATAAAAAGTAATATGTTCTTACATCCTTAAATATTAATAGCCAAATTTCTGAGTATAGGGGAGAGCATGCTGATCAAGATTTAATTTTGTTTTTTTAATTCCTGACAGTGTTTACACACTGACAGTTGAAAAGAACAGCAAATACCTTCAAAAGTTTATTTAGAAATAAAATTGGTTATGGGGCTGACTTATACTGCTGAGGATTGAGTTCCAATTATGTGGCGTATCAAAGGGGCTGACAGGCACAATTCCCTGAATGAGATCTTGGGGGGAAGATGTGGTGCTGCAGTGATAATTTGTGCCTTACAATCTTCATCCCAAGATGCTTCCTCTGGAGGTGAGAGAACCATTTTTGAGTAAAATGCATGACTAGATTCCATCACATTTGGGGCGGAAGGTAGGCAAAGTTTGAGGTTTCTTTATTAAAAGCAAGTTGAAGTTATTTAAACTGCATCCTGCACATCCAGTGCTTCTCTCCACACTGCACTTGTCCCATTCTGTTGAACTTGCCCTGAGGCTTACATGTAAGTCTCTGCTGAAATATAATAATTGCTGTCTAACCGTGTCTTAAATAGGTACAAATGATCTATTGATACATAATAAACAGAGATAACGAAATATTTTATTCATGTTTTCTGAAAGTCTCAATTATTTATATATGGGTATCAATTAGAGTTTGCATTTAAACAGAATTCAGAGTAGTAGCATTCCATTCACTTACTCTAAATTAGACGGCAGTATGCTTCACTTAATATAAATTGTGTGTGATTACTTACAATCAGTTTAAATCAATAAGTTTGTGATGGATTTTTACCCGGTGCTGTGGTTTCTCAGTAATAAATCCCTTGTTTAGTCCAGAAGGCATCGCTTCTTTTGGCAGCTTTCCATGCATTTCAGTAATGAGTATTGGATAGGCACAGTTTCAGCAAATCAGCATTTAAGAAGGAAAAAAAAAGGCCCTATAGAGGATAAACACATTAAAAAAATCAATTTAACTCAACTAGTCCCAATTCAAATTAATAGAATACTCAGCTCTGAGAATCTTAGAGTCTGTTCCTTGTAGCAGAAATTTGTGTATATCCTGGCTTAATAATGTGAAGGCGGGGAACGGGAATGTGGTCTGTGATTCAAGGGTTGGAAGCTTTGTTACAATATCCTCAGAGGACAGGTGTACAATATGATTTTGTTTGGTTGAATGGAGTCACAAGCTGGCTTGACTTGTTCCTGAGGTCTTGGCTCCCCTCTGCAGAAACCATTGTCCCTGCCCCAGAAGAGAACACTCCCATGGGCTCCAGGAGGATGCCCTGCAGAACTTGCATGGTGGTCACAGCGTGCAGGAAGAGATATCCCAGCTGCAAAGCTGCGGTTGGGTTTTAACAGGACTGAGGGAAAGAGCCCCAAGAGGCAGCAGGCACTTAGGGATGGTGACATCCTGGATTCTGTGGATCACCTTGAAATATGCCTTGCTGCTGAGATGGGTGTGGAGGTTGTTGGTGAGTTCCTTGAAGGTGAAGGAAGAGGTCAGAGAAGAGATGAGTGAGAGAGGGCCTCAGCAGGGAGGGCTCCGGGCAGGGCCCGGGCTCTGCTCCGGGGCCCAGCAGTGGCACCAGAGGAACGGGCAGGGACGGAGCCCAGCAATTCCCCCTGCACAGGAGGAGACCTCCTGCCCTGGGCAGTGCCCAGCCCTGAACAGGCTGCCCAGGGAGGGGCTGGAGTCTCCCTCAGTGGGGATATGCCAGAGCCCTCTGGACACAATCCTGTGCCCTGTGCTCTGGGCTGGCCCTGCCTGAGCAGGGAGGTGGCACCAGGGACCCTCTGTGGTCCCCTCCAGCCTGGCCCACTGGGGGATTCTGTAATGTGGGCTCTAGGCATGGTGGAGCCCAGTGACAGCCAGCCTGGCTGTGGCACCTCATGGGGACAAGGGACAGTCTTCACCCCACCTACTGGTGAACTTCTGACAGAAAATCTTAGTCTGAAGCATCTCCTCTACTCAATCGTATGGGTATGGTGGCAGTAATTAATTGAGCCACAGTGGAGAAATTGGTTTTCATCTTCCTGACTGGAAAGCTGTTCCTAGGCCAGGAAGCTGTTCCCCATCTCTGCTGCGAGCTCTGTTCCCCACCTCATTCCTGCTCGGGTGTGAGCATGTGGATGGTTGGGCTCTCTCCCGTTTCACGCCTGAGCTCCCGCTTAGAAAAGGCACACACTGGCACAGTGCTGCTTCCCGGGCCTGAGCAGGCTTCACAAAGGAATTCTGAGAAGAAATAAAGCATGGAAATGAATTAGTGAAATCCTGAGCTTCAAAGAGCGCCAAAAAGTCAGGGAATGCCAAGTATTGCATGGGATGGCAGCAAGGGAGCAGTGCAGGGAAGGGTCTGTGGGAAGAGAGCAGTACAGTGTAAAACAAGCCTCTGTTTTGGTGCACAGTTCAGAGGTGACTTGTGCAAAATCACTGAACTTTGATGCAAGCCTTGGAGTGAAAGATATGTGCTGTCGTTTGCTGGGTGCTCTCTTTTTCTGTATAAATTCTGTCTTTTCGTTCTTTTCTGGAGCATTGGGTTGTTTGGGAATAAGGTTGGCAATTATGGGGCTCCTGCAGCCAGACGGGTGGTAAAGGGATGTGTAACAGCATGGGTTGCCTTTTGTTGTTTGAGGTTCTGCAGATCTGCTGGCCATTTTGGTAAGAAATAGCAGCTCCTGGTGGTTCTTTCTCTTAAGCAGAACAAAGTGTGCTGGGATGGGTGTTGTGGTCCTTCACCTGCTTTCTCTGTGATGGCACAGAGGCGCTTCATTCATGTTTGTTAACACTGACCTGTGACCTCCATGCATGTGCTCTGTGTGTGCTGGCTGGACTTGTGCCCCAAGCCTTTCTCTGGTGCTTTTTCAGAAATACATTTAGTTCCTGAAGGTGAAGGATTATTTTGTGTCTGGGCTACCTGAATACTCTCATTTGTAAAGTCATCGCCCCTGGATGCAGGCCTTGCATCAGGGCTGGCACCAGAAGAGCTGTTCATGGTGTGCACACAGGTGTGTAATTTTACAGTTTAAATTCATTTGCTTTAGAAGATCAGAGTGGTTTAGTTTGGAAGGGACCTTCAGGATCATCAACTTCCATGTCCCCACAGTGTGACCCAGGTGTCCCTATCCAGTGCCTTCCTTCAGACTTGCAGTGTGGGAATCAGTCACTTCCACCACAATGGAAACTACTTTTGAGAAATCCTTGCCTGTGAGCCCAGCTGAAAGTGTAATTATAGCGCAGGGGAGACAGGGTGCTGTAACTGAACTGTTGCTGATAGGCAGTGAAAAATGACTGTCCTTTGAAGACTGTGCCCATCCTTTTCTCTCTATTGTGGTATCTGTTTTGAGATCAGTTTGTGGTAATCACAATAGCTGGCATTTCTCATCCCTGGAGCCTTTCAGGTCTCATCCCTTTGACGTAATAACCACTTGGACTTCTTGACCTGTGCTTTAAGCCACTCTCGAGGTGCTCCAAGGAGATACTTTAGGGAAGAAATACGTTCACTACAGTCACTAGCTCCCTTTTTCTCTGCATGTGGATACCACAGCAATTGCACAAGAGCAGGAGCTGCAGATAAGGTGCCCTGTCACTGTGAGTGCAGGCTCTGATGTTCTGGTGCTGGGGCCACACGTTGCAATGGTGCCTCGGGGGCTGTGGTTACCTTCAGCATATTTACCGCGTCCAAAGCAGGGCAGATGGAAATGGCTTTCTGTGAGGAGTATTCCTCTGGAAGAGAGCTGTGCACCTACCTCTGATGTGTGTTACTGGTAAAGACCATTTGCTAGTGCAAATGTCCAACATGCTGCTTTTTTTTCCCTGCCTTTTAGACAAATATTTGGGTGCCTGCAAAGATGTTGCATAACTGCTGGCAAAATCCCTCCCCATAACCACCTACACTCCTGCTGAAGCCTCTGGCTGAGCAATCCTACTGTCTCTAGTAGGAAAGGGTGCTGCAGGCAGTGGCTGAATCCTGGGGCTTGTGGGGTGCTTTGGGGTGGGGTAGGGAAGGACAATCTCAGCAAAAGCAGTTCCTAAACTTCCCCCTTGGGAATGGAGCTGGTGGTGCAGGATGCTCTGACGGAGCATGGCTCTTCTCTTCTATCTCCCAGTGCAAACTAGTGCAGAGCAGTGTAATTAGCACGTGCCCAATCACTTGAGTCACACGTAGCTGGTCCCTTGCACTGTAAAGCTGTGTGAACAGACTTGGTTTTCCCCCAGCCCTTGCCTGTGAGGTGGGGGTGGTTGTGGTGTAGGAGTGTTTGAGCACCTCGAGGTTTGCCATTTGGAAATGTGGTTTCTCCCTGCCTGTTAGGGGCAGCAGTGCTTTCCTGCAGTTATCTGTATGCTGCTGTGTCACCTCCCAGGTGCTTTTCATCTTTGGGTAGCTCTGCCCTCTGCTTCAGGCTTGCTCAACATCTTTGCCACTGTTACAGCTGATTTGTATTCCTATAGATGATGATGATGCAGTTTAATGTTGTGAAATTTTGGAGGGGGGCTTTGACTTGCCTTGGCCTTTCCTTGGCCTTACCTTGTGCTCATGAGCAATTTCTGAGAAGATACTGACTGAATGATGCTGAACCCTGACAGGTAATGAGGCAGCAATCAGAGGAGGCAAAAAATGTTCTCTGCAGAACTCCTTCCCTTTGCGCTCATTTCTCTGAGGAAAAATGTGTAAGCTGATAAATCCGAACAGCAGAAGTTTTGCTCCCTCTCCTCTCGTTGAGAGAACGGAGAGTGTCAGGCCAAACTCCCCTGGCTTGCTGGGGAGTGGTGTGCTGCAGCCTGGTGTCACAGGCAGGGGAATCTGCCCAAACCCTGCCCATCCCATCCTCTGGCACAGAGTGTTCGTGTAGCTGAAGTTTGCGCGAAGGCGAACTGCCTGCAGAAAGGACTGGGAGCAAATGGAAGTGTTGCTCCACTGAGACCCAGGAGGTCCCCCACTCACTGCTTTTATTTCTTTTATGCTTTCAAGGAGTGGACAGGGAAAACACGAGAGACACACTCCACTCATAAATAAAATCCTGCTGTAGTTTGGAAACCCAGACAATTACAGATGGGTTCATTTACTGCTGGGCTACTGGAGAGTCAGAGAACCAGTTGCAAGTGCATTCAGATTTTCCTCTCTCCAGTGCTAAATGGTTTCTTCTCTCTCCATGAAGACCTGGAGACAGTAGCTTCTCAAAATACCTGCTGGTGAACGAGCCATCTGCTAAAGAAATCAAGTTTCTTTTACAATTCCGTTTTCCATCTTCATGTACTGTTGTGTCAGACTGTTTTCTGCAAAGAACTTGTGGTTCTTTTGGCGAGAGGACCCAACAAATGTGCAGTCGTCTTCAACAAAACAACTTTTTAGAAGCTGAAGATTTCCTATGCATAGAAGGGACAGATTCCACTCACCCCCTTGCATCCCCATTGCATTCTTAGGTTAAGGAATGAATAATGGGATTTGAGCAGTCTATATTAAAAGGGGTTGTGAACATGTTTCTTTTCCTCTCTCCCTCCCCTTTTCCCTCTGACTCTCTGTCGAGGTGATGGTACTAAATTTCTACAGCCAGTACAGATGTGGCCAAGGGCTTTAGCAGCATGTAATGACCAGTGTACTGGTGTTGAATGCAGGAGCTTTGGGAAGCTCAGGTGGGAGTTTGCAGGTTATCTACAGACAAAGCTCCTTTTCATAGTGCCAGTGTGCTCAAATAAGATGCTGGGGGTTTGCCACAGCTCTGCTGCCTGACATTTAGCAGCTTGTATCCCATCCCTGCCCCCTGACTTCCAGAAAGGATTGTCTGCGTGGCTGCTGCTGCAGCCTGGCTTCATTTCAATTGCAAACGGGGGCTATTAGTATTCCACAAATACCCGGTTAGGCACTTGGGTTTCTCAGGAGAAGGAGAACTTGAAACAAGAAGAAACAAGAATGGACGTGAGGCTCGGGATAGATGTCTCCAGGAGAGCGCGAGGCTTTCCCCCGAGGCTCAGATTTTGTCACTGACCTGGGCTTACTTCAGAATTGCCCCCCCCCAATATTCTTCCCACGTGTCCTTTCCCTTTGTACCAAAGGCTTTGAACTGGTGTTTTATTCTGTGCCTCTTTTCTCTGCTGGGCACGGGGAGGATTCCTCTGCTGCACTCCCAAAAAGCAGAACAGAATGGAGAGCTGTCTCCCGAAGGAGCTGAGGCAGTGCCTGCGGGGACTCTGGCAATGAGCAGGTCCGGGGGGTACTGGGAGGGGTCCCACTGCCCTCGGGGAGCCTCTGGCTTTGTCCTCCCGTCTTCCCTCCGTCCCGTCCCTGGCCCCAGTTCAGCCGTGTCACATCAGCACGGATGAAGCTGCAGTGCCGAGTCCCTGGGAGCGCAGAGGGTCGGGCTGGAGCAGAGAACTCCGCCGAGGAGAGGAGCAGTTGGCTGAGTGTGGCTGAAGGACATAAAGAATTTGGGATGCACAGCCTGTGATGGCTTTCATCTTGCCAGGGGATGACCCTACAGTGTCCTTTCTGAGTGCTTTGAAAATTTTCAGGATTAAAGGGGGCTCTCCTCTCTCTTCACTTGCCTTCCTGTTCCAGTGAGGGACGGAATTTTGGATCTCTGGACTCTTAGCATGACGATGCTTTTTATGCAGAAAAGTGGTTTGGTTTAGTTTTTTTTCTTTTCTTTCTGTTTTTTTTTGATAGTTTATTTGAGCTGGTTCCAACCTAACTTTAAGCTTTTCTCTCTGTCCTGAAGGGCTGAAGGCAGAATCACTAAGTTCTCATTTAAATTCTAAAATTACCTTTCAAATCTTACCTTTTCATTTCTTTTGTGAAAGTCTTCTCTGGCCTTTTAAGGGATGAGCAAACACAGTTTCAGTAGTGCAGGGTTGGTAAAAGGCCAGAAATTGCTCCCTGCCCTCTTCACACAAAATTTACATAATCCCAAATCGTGGCATGGGAGGTAACTTTTGACCTCTTAACTACACAGAGCTGTAGAGTTGGTTCCGTGTCCAGGGAGTGCCAGTGGCTCAGGCTGGGGGCATGTGGTTTGCTTGTTCACTCTTCGTGGTTTGTTTTATTTCTGGGCAAAAGAGAGCAAGGTGCCCCTGTGTGTCTGTTCATCCCTGGAATGATCTGTGCCATGGGGCTGATTCGTGCCTGGAGAGCTGCAGTGCTCAGCCGGGAGAGGCTGAGGTGCAGGGCAGCACCCCTGAGCAGCAGCAGGGAGGGGAATGGGGAGCAGCCCCACAGCCCAGCCCCGGAGTGGGGAGCACTGATCCCTAGAGAGGCTGACAGGGGGATAAAGAGAGAGGACGTTTGTCCCTGCCTCCCTCCCTGCATGTTCACCTGGGAATGGCAGTACTTGTCTCAGACCCTTTGCTTTGGAATTGGCACACCTGCTGCATTTATGGTTTTGCTGTTGCAGCATTTAGTCTACTTTGGTTTGTTTTCTCCTGAGCCAGCTCTGGAGGTTCAGTGTGCTCCTGGTATTTTTGCTGCGTTCACTTGAAAGGGAAGGTGTAGGCAGCTCCATCTCCCAGCTCTCACTGACGCAGGATCTGTCACATAAATCCGAGCATCAGAACGTGTTTGCTGTGGAGGCAGGGCTGCTTTTTGATTATCCACCTTATTACCAAATCCATTGCTCTCAGGCAAGTATGGGGAACCTTTTCCTTGCTAAAGGCTGTACAGACCGTTCAAATAACTTTGACAAACTACACATTAAACTCCACAGTTGTGGTTACTCCCCCTTCTGCTACTGTTGGATAATTTTGCTGTGGGCTTTATGAAATGAGTAGGTAGCTGTAGTCAGCCAGAGGGCTGCAGATTCACCCCATGGGCTTCACAGGCTAATGAGCTTTCTCTTGATGGTGTTATAAAGCTGATGCTGCTGGAGGTGTAATGTCACTTCTCAACTTGAAGTCAGATACTTCCAGACGTGCCTGTTGTGTTTCCCAGCTGAGTTAGCCCCTGCCAAGCAGCTGGACCTTGTGGGAAATGTTGGTAACCGAGGGTGTCCTTTGTAGGAGGATGACCAGAAAATAGCCCTGGCTGCCAGCCCACCCTGTGTCCCAAGGGAAAGAGACAGCTCCCAATTGCACACATGGATCAAGGTTTGGAAACTGGGAAAAGCAGGCATTCCTTTGTGAAAAGAAACTGAGTTTTGGCAGGTGTCCTGTGTGCCACGCAAAATCTCTTGAAAGAATTAGATTTTAGGGTTTTTTTAAGAGAGTCTTGAGCAACGTCAAAGGACTTAAAATATGACAAAGCTTTTCTGTTAATGGCCAAGTTAATGAGACCCTGAAGTGATTTGTCTTTGGTAGCAGCATCTTCCTCACTGGTGGCTGCTCGGGTCACACTGGGTAAACACGTTTTGGGAATGGTGGGGATTCCAGCTGACCCTGTCTGGGGCAGGGGGACAGATGAGGAGGACTTACGTTCTTCCTGCCCCCTTGCTTAGTGCTCCAGGAGGTCAAACTTTGCAAATGAACCATGGCCTAATGCACCTTTGCTGTGCTACCTGCTGGGCCTGACCCTCAGCTGCTTCCCCTTCCCAGGCTGGATTTGGAGCAGTGGCAGTCCACGCCTGTGGTGGCTGGTGCCTCGTGGTGAGGGCATCCCAGGCCGCGTGAAGGTCAGCGGTGCTGTTTGCTTTTGGAGAGCGGCGCTGGGAGTACAGGTCGGGATCTAAGACTCTGAAGGGACTCCTCTAATTCTTTGAGGTTTTGTGAGTTTGTGGTTTATGGATGAGGTCTCTGTGACCCTTATCTCCCTCAAAGTCTGAAGACAACATCCCCGAGCAACCTGGTTTAGTGGAAGGTATTCCTGCCCATGGCAGGGGGGTTGGAATGAGATGAGTTTTAAGGTCCCTTCCAACCCAGGCAATCTTGGGATTCTGTGATCTCCCTCCTCCAAATTAGTGGCAAGTTATATAAAGGAGGGGGTGTGTAGGAAAAACTCTAATGAAAGCATATAATAGTTTTTGCAAGCAATTAAGTAGAAGATAGCTTTTTGGCTCTGGAAAGAGTAAACAAGTAGAAAATTACGGTCATTTGACAGCAGGAAATCTATTTTTTGTCATTACTGTATATTGGAGACGTCACTGAATGAGACTGTTTAAACCCCGATCAGCCACCAACCCACACAGGATCACTTTCTTCTTTCCTCTTTCTTTTCATTTAATTTCATTGCTGAGATTGACAGATTCAAGTATGAAAGGCTTTAAATAGGTGATCATTCTCATCTCAAGGCTTTGCCTGGCTTTTTAGTTTTCAAATCTCATTTTGGAACACATTGCATTAAATTACATGAAATTACCAAGCACTTTAATTACTTTTTTTTAAAACCCCAGGCCATTCTTATCTGCTGCTATTGCTTACAGGCTGCAGCACAGAGAAGTGATTTGCTGATGCAATACCACGTCCCCTCATTGTACTGTGCTCCAAGAGCTGAGGAGGAGCTCCCCAGCCATGGCTGTGGGAGCTTCGGGAAGCACGGTACCAGAATTACAGCTCGCTGCAGGACTCTGACAGTGCCCCACATGTGCAGGGACTGAAGAGCCAGCTGTGTCTCTTGAGCTGCCTTTGCAGAAGGGAAGAAGCCCATCATTGATTTGGAGATGGAGATGAATGGGTTGTTTTATCTTTTTAGGTGTTGCTCCTAATGCTGTTGACGCTGCCTTGCTGCTGTAAAGTTTTATTCCCTGGAAAGGAGAAGTAAAGAAAAGCAGAGCAAAATGGAGCAAGGGATGACTTTACAAAGCTTCTAATTAAAAAAACAGCAATGAGGAAAGCATTGTTGTTTGTAATTGGAACGGACTGTGGGATCTTCCCATACAAATTACCATTTCTAATTGACTTGTAGGAGAGTGCTCTCCGTGCTTTTCCTGCAGTGGTGTTGCTAGGAAGTGTTGCTAGGCAACCCCTCAATGACTGAACCGACCTTTAAGATAAATATATGTATTTTCTCCCCATTTTGATGCTGGAGAGCAAACCTCTATTTCGTCTCTGTACTGGCCTTTCTCTGGGCAGTAGGAGCTCTTTGGGCATGGGGGTTGCTAAATAATAGTCTGCTTAAGATTTGGCAGAGGTTTTTTGTAGGCACAACCTTTTTGTCTGTAACATTCTCAGGAGCTCAATTTCTTCCTTGCAATGTGAGCAGCAAAAGTTGACAAATATCTTGAATGATTTATCTGATTAATGTAGTGATCTTTATTGAATAAATCATTGAAGAAACACTTCTCACTGTTCCCTCAGGTGAGCAGGAGCAGGCAGGGCAGAAGCAGAGCGTGAAATGGCTGTTGGTGCAGTGTGACAAAGAGGATTTAAACCCTTCCATGTTGCTCAGGCCTTCTAAGAATCTTGGTGGCACAGTACAAAGCAGTCACTGGGACCTGTTGGGCGTGGTTTGCTTTTACCAGCTGTCTTTGAAGCAAATCTCCTGGTTTATTATCATGCTCAAATGAATCGTGCTCATAATTTTCAGGAATGCTTTTGCCTCATGAAATATGTGTCACCTGTTTAATTTTTTTCTTTCTAGGAGAACAACTGGAATAATCTGTAAGGCTCTAATTTAAAAGTACCTCTAATTAAAGACAACTTGTAGAAAGGTATAGAGATATTCTGTGTTTTTCCTTGGCTAAGGCTGACATCTCAGAATGCTGCGGCTTGCTGAGGGGGTGTTGACTGCCAGCCACGTAGGAGTTCTGAACATTGTCTCTGGTCGTACCAGAGAACTGATATGGAGCTTTTGCTCCCCAGAATGCCCAGGCAGTGGCTGACATCCCTCAGGGATGGGGGTGTGGTCCCTCTCCAGCTCAGAGCAGGGAGGAGGAGGGTCCTGGGCAGCCCAAGCTATTATGGTGCTGTTCCTCTTGCAAACCCTTGGCTGAAAGACGAGAATAGAAGTCAAGGTGAGGGGAAGCATCAACCACCTGCCAGCTCTGAGAAGGAGGGAGAACAGAGCAGCCAGGGGCTGCAGGGAGGCAGGACTGGCTTGGCCAGTGCTCAGCAGCCACAATCTGCCGTGTCCTGGGTCCTTCTGTCCCCTGCTTCCCTCCCCCAGCCAGGCCTGGGAATAGGAACATCTCTAAACTTCCCAGTAACTTCCCACCTGTCCCTGGGCCCAAGTGTAACCAGTTTTGGAGGATGCTGTGCTTTCTTTTTGAGCTATTTTTGACAACCTGCTGCAGTCCTGTTGAACTTCAGATGTCTTCTTCCCCATCCATTGCCCCCATCTCTGCTCTCTGCAGAGGAGTCCCCTGGTTTCTTGCAGTGTTGCAGGCACCCAGCTGATGCAATGCTTGTTCTGAAATAAACTCTGTCCAAATTAAAATAAGGCATGGATTTTGCTTTTCCAGAATTTAGGCATTCAGCCACTTTTTCTCTGTGTATGAAGGACAGACTGTTCCTGTGGTGAGTTATCCATCCTTTGTACAATATCTCCTGTAGGGGGGGAATTTTTTTCTGCTCTGGCTGCAGCCGGGTTGGAGTAGCTGTGTCTGAGACAGCAGTGGAGGTGAGAATGAGCCTGCCGGGGAGGAGCAGCAGAGCCTTGCAGTGAATAATGCTGCAAGAATTTCTGAAAGAAGGTGGCTTTTGCAGCTCTCTGTGCACTGTAGGACCTGTTCCTACTACATGTAGCAAGAACTTGGGATGATTAGCATGAAATTGAGTTTTGTGTTAATCAGTCTCAGGCAGGAGTAGAGCACAGAAGTGACTAGCCTGTAATTTCATTCCTTGCCATCCCTTAAATAATAGAGCTGCAATCCCAGCTCGAAGGGGAGCAGCCCCTGCTGGGTGGTCATGGGAGAGTCAGTGCTGAGTGACCTTTGCAAGGGAACGGGATTCAGATGCACTGGAGCAGCCCAGGGCTCTCCTGGTGATGGGGTGGACACTGGTTCGTTAGCATTTGGTTTTGTCCTTGCTCTTAGCTCAATGTCTAGGAACAACAGTTGCTTTAAATTAGGCTGGAACAGAGGTATTAGAGGACTGGGACAGGGTATTGTGTGGATGTGTATGTATTGTATTGCCAAATTTAAAAATCCAGTAAGATACTAACCTGGTTACAAACAGCAAAAAATGCAGTCTTGCCTCAGATGTACAAATGGGTGTCTCTTCCTCCGTGTTCAGAGGAAGTATCAAGGGTGCACACAGCACATCACAGAGGCATTAACGTGGTTAAGTTGTTTGTGGAAAGTCCAGATTCTTCAAACACTGAACTTTGGTATGTGTGTAGTCACAGTGAAATTGGGAGACATCATAGAATAAAATCATCTACATTGGAAGAGACCTTTAAGATCATCAACCGTTCCTTTAACGCTGCCAAGGCCACCACTGCCCCATGTCCCCAAGTGCCACATCCAAGCATTTTTTGAACACTTCCAGGNCTCCTGGGGCTCCAGCCCCTTCCCCAGCTCCATTCCCTGCCCTGGACACGCTCCAGCCCCTCGGGGTCTGTACTGTCCTGAGGGGCCCAGGACTGACCCCAGCACTGGAGGTGCCCCAGCAGTGCCAGCACAGGGGACAGGCACTGCCCTGGTCCTGCTGGACACACTGGGGCTCGTCCAAGCCAACTTACTCTTCTAAAATTTAATTTCTGGAGGAGAGATGCTTTAATTGTTTTTTAAGTGTTTAATGCCAGTCAGTTGGTAAACATTTCAGCAAGCAGTTCCAATTGTTTTCTAAACTATGGAAACATAGTTGATGTTTTGGTTTGGATACCCCTATAAACTTGGACATTACCAGCAAATAAAACATGAATTTATGTTTGGCTTTACAGTTTTAAGTAGAGTAACTACAGTACACCTCAATCCTTCCTGCAGGCCACTGTCCTCTAAAATACAAGGTGCTGTTGTGGTGATGTTCAGAATTTACTGAACATTTACCGTGTGTTGTTCAGAAATGACTCTTAATTGAAATAGAACAAAACTGGCAAAATTACCTAGCTGGAGAAAGTATTCAAAATTCCACAGCTTCCCACAGACTACCACAGCTTTCAGAATATGTTGATTTTGCCACATTAAACACGATATGTGATGCCAGGGCCTAGACTGAGAACGTGGAGCATGAATAATTTACCACCTAGATGAGTGAGCCTGTCTCCAGGAGTGTGGAGAGAAACAGCCCTGCGAGCTGAGGCTCTGCTCTCGAAGCCGAGCGCTTTCTCGGAAGGGAGAGCGCGTGATGGTTAAAGGCCTCTGGAGGGGGAGAAGTCGTTCACAGCGAGCAAGAAACGTGTCTCACTCATCTCGTGGCTTCCCTTCCCTGCCTGAGAAGGTGGGAAGCTCTACAGCTGCGCGTCTGAGCCGGGCAGAGTTCCGGGTGCTCCTGCCCGGAGGAGGCCGAGTGCTCCTGCGGTGCTGCCAGCCGCTCTGAGGGCAGGGCCCAGCCGGGAGAGAGGCCCCGTGTCACGATCCGCTAACACGAGCGGGGGTCGTGACGGTTCGTAATCCTGATCTCAGAGTGCAAAAGAAACACAAACGGGGAAAGTTTTATGCTTGCACTTTTATTGAGTGCCCACAACACGATTATGTGATAGAGAAAGGGAAAGATATAAGGAAACAAAGGATAGAGAGAAAAAGAGGGGGGGGTTAATAGCTACCAACGGCGAGTCGGGATCCTCGTGGTCCGTCGTCTTCCGTGGGGAGATCTCAAAGGGGGTCTCTTCAGAAAGTCCTTTTATAGTCTTTTCAGAAGCGGGGGGCAACTAGCCAAAAGGTGGTGAAGCAATAACGATGCAGGGACTAGGCACGTCTAGGCACGCTCCAGTGTCCAAAAGGTGGAGAAGCGATAACAATGCAGGGTCCAGGTACAGTTCGCTCCAGTGCCGTTCCCCCCCGCCTGGGCAGCAAGGAACAGCACTGTAACAACCTGTCCAACATACACACCTGCAGATACTTGGCAAGCATTCCCCTCCTTTCAGCCTGGCCAGGATTCCTGTGCCTGTTTCCCCTTAGGAGTTTTAGGGTCTTTCAGTCTCTATCCCCGCTGATGATCGTGAGACAGATGAGGGATTTTCAGACCGTCTCTTACACCCCGGCACAGCCCGGGAGAAGCCGGCGTGCAAAGGCTGCCTCCTGCCCGGCTCCCTCAGGCCTCGCGTGCAGGGTGCTGCTGCAGGCAGGGAGGAGACTGTTAGAGAGCCTTCTGCCACGTCCCACTGTTTGTGTTCAGGGATGATCTGTCTGGAACTGAGGGTTTGCTCACACAACGGCTCCGACCCAGGGCTTGTTCTGCAAAATGAATCACGAGAACTGCAGGTGCTTCCAGTTCTGTGGAAACAGGGAAACGTGGTACCTCACACGACTTCAGCAGCAGAGATGGTTTTGCACAGAGCTGCTCACATCCTCTGTTCTCTGAGGGGTTTCTGACTTGCCCGCTTAATTGGCATTGTTATTTACAAGGTAACAGCCCCTCTGTCCCTTTCCCTCACCCAAATCACCCAATTCTCTGCCTGCCTGCATTAATCCTGCCTGTTCCTTAAGGGGAGGACAGAGAGAATGGAATCAAAGCAAGTGAAAATGCACTAACAACTAACATATTTCGAATAAACCAGCAAGTTGTCACTTAGTGTGACAAGTGGAGGAGGAAATTGGAAGTTGATCAACAAGAATTGTTAATGTTTTTCTACAAGGAAACTATGAGAAGATAAATGGTGGAGAAATGTCATTCCTTCTTTCTCATCTTCCTTGTCTCCTTAGCCTCCCTTTGCATGGATTTATATGAAAACTTGTGGTTCAGGAAGTGATCACATTTTCCTGATCAGATCCCCAAACCAAGGAATCTGCAGCCCTGGGCTCACCCCCTGCTCTGTTGTTGTTTCTGAGCACATGGTTTCACTGCCCTGGCCTTTAGTTTGCCACCCTCTGTAAAAGGGTACCTCACACGTCTGTTCAGACGCAGACCTGCAGGAAATTCTTAGAAAGAAATTTCTGTTTGTAAATTGTGTTTGAATCCCTGAGTAGGAACATGACAAAATTTTTGAGGTTTTTCTAACCACAATTTTACAAAAATGTTGCTGTCTTCTGAAACCTAGACACAGTGTGGGAGATTAAAGGGCCATGAAACTCTGGGATATGTAGAAGTGCTAATAAATAGTGATTGTACCAAATGAATTTCCAGAATTAGCCCTGCCAGCCTTTACACTGGCTTGGGGTTGGTTCTGAGGTACAAGTTCTTTGTCATAACATCAAAGCACAGATTATTGTAATTACTGTTATCAGTGTGAAACTTGAGTTCACTCTTCTCCTAACTTTGCTTGAAGGAAGCCTCAGCTAAGTTGAGGTTCTGGTCTAGAGTCACGTTCATGCCTGGATACAAAGAGCCTCTGGTTGTATGTGTTCAGAAAAAAAGGAGTCCTGACTGTGGTGAGTGATACAGCAAAAAGGGAGTTTTTAGGGCATTATTCTGACAGAACAGTTTAATCAAATATTATCTTGTCAGGGGTGTCAGATTTTGTAATTTTCCCTTCACATCAGAAATCCTTGGTTTTTTGATTTCTTTACTTCCATTTTGCTCTTCCAACCCAACTGAGAGGACAAGAGCAAAAGCTGTGCCAGGGGAGGCTCAGGGTGGACACCAGCAGGAATTTCCCCATGGAAAGGGTGGTCAGGCCTTGGCAGGGGCTGCCCAGGGAGGTTTGGAGTCCCCATCCCTGGAGGTGCCCAGGAAGGCCTGGAGGTGGCACTCAGTGCTCTGGGCTGGGGACGAGGTGGGGATGGGGCACAGGGTGGACTCAGTGACCTTGGAGATCTTTCCCAACCTCAGTGATTCCATTTTCCAGGAATGACTGTATTTTCGGTGTTTCCACCCTGGTGCTCAGTACGGGATCTCTCCCCGAGCCTTTTGAAGACAGCGGGGAGAGGAAGCTGCTCTGGGGCAGACCCGTGTGGAGCCACCCACAGAGAGCCTGCTGTGTTCCCGGTGGTGGCTCTGCTCCCTGGGCACACAGGGGCTGCCCCAAGGGGCTCTGTGGCTCGTTTTTGCTCAGATTTTGAACACCCAACCCCACCGTGGGACTGCTGAGGGCTTGCGTGACAGCACAACCTTTGCCTTTTCATTTAGCCTCGGACCCGATGCAATCTCCATTCCAGCAAGGAGGTGTGTTCTGAAATTAAAACAAGCTGGTGATAAGATTAATAGGGTGATAAGTTTAATGGGATTCATGAGTTTAATCTCTCCTGACAAACTGAATTCACCGTGATAGTGAAAGAGAGGTGTTACCAGGCAATTAAATTGTTTTAGGTTCCAGACAGGGTCTTTAATGGATGCCTGATACTGTGTTTTAATACTAGATGATAAAATTATTTCTTGTCAAAAACTTTCTAAATGTGGGAAACAAGAAAATATCTTCAAGCCTAAAAATGTTATTTATATGTTCATTTAAAAATACTGGAAAAATGCTAGAGAGCATATTGCTAACTCCACTTTTCTTTTTAAATGAGAAGTCTTGTTAGTTGGAAGGACAAATATTCATTTTTCTGTTAAAAATCAAGGAGGGTTTTCCACACTGGATTAGAGAGGCTTCTGGTTTTAGAAGTCCTTGCTGAAGCATATAAA
Organism: Cnemophilus loriae; assembly: GCA_013397755.1. Classification (NCBI taxonomy): domain Eukaryota; kingdom Metazoa; phylum Chordata; class Aves; order Passeriformes; family Corvidae; genus Cnemophilus; species Cnemophilus loriae. The sequence continues at coordinate 184,804 of VZTF01005786.1, read as the reverse complement.
ATATATTGGTTAAAACTAAGGAACTGGCTGTGAGCCTCCAGCTCCAACATCTGTTGAAGAATGACCAGAACAAAGAAAGCGTAATCGCCGTGAACAAAGAGGGAGATAGGATTCTTGAATTGCCGAATGGGACTTTTTGGTACCACGGTCCCCACAGTAACATTCGACCAGTCCCCAGCAGCAAATTCAATAGCGGGGCTAACATGTGTGTTCTGTTATCGGCCCTGAGATTGCAGGGCGCTGCCGTGGCCGCTGGCACGGCCCCGCTGCGCCGCGGCCGGGGCTGCCCGCAGCAGCCGGGCTGGGGGCTGCTGTTTGCTGCTGATAGCCTTGTTCACAGCCCTGCGGGGAGGGGGGCACAACAAACACCTGCGCCCTGGGGACGTCAGAAAGCACGCAGGGCTGGGGCCGCTTGCCTGCAGGTCTGCACCAGCCTCTGGCTCTCGCTGGACCGGCTCCTCCGAAAAGGATCCTCTCGGTAATGTCAGAGGTTCCCGTGTGCTTCCTGTCATAGACACAGCTCCTTGTGCTCAGGAACACACAGAGAAGAGCACAAATGTGGGCTAAAAAGCACCGTATTCTGTGATGAGAGAGCTGCAGTTATGTCAGGCTGTAAGGGGGAGAGCAAGGGTGATGACCCCCAAAGTCTTCAGTAACCTCCTGAAATGTCAGTGGTGTAGGGAGCCAATTTACAGCCTGCAGCTTCCTCCTGAGGGCAGCTCCCATCCCTGCATCTGTGGCAGGGACAGGACCCAGGGGAGGGCTGGAGCTGGGCCAGGGCAGGCTCAGGCTGGATCTCAGGGAAAGGTTCCTCCCCCAGAGGGTGCTGGGCACTGCCCAGGCTCCCCAGGGAATGGTCCCGGCCCCGGGGCTGCCAGAGCTCCAGGAGCATTTGGACAGCGCTGCCAGGGGTGCCCAGGGTGGGGTTGTTGGGGGGTCTGTGCAGGGCCAGGATTGGACTGGATGATCCTTGGGGATCCTGTCCCACTCAGGATATTCCATGATTCTACTGCTGCTTATGTGCTATTGAAGAGTAAGAACTTTACATAATTTTCTTTTGCTTCCTCTTTAATCCCCAGGGAGACACATCAGTGTCCAGTATCCACAGTGTATATAATAATTTACTATAACTCATCAGCTGCATCTTCTGGAGTCTGTATGGAGAAATATTTTAGGAAGCTAAGGAAGTTACACATGTTTTTTTCATCTCCACAAGGGTTTCTTTGGCCTCTGGAGAGGATGCTTCCTGGGTTCAAAAAGAGACATTCGTTGGATGTATTTGGATAACGTTCGTTGCATAGACTCTGTGACTTGCTTGTGAACGAGCATGAAAATTAATCTCCTTCCTAAGAGGATATATAGACAAGAGGAAGCTTGAGAGATTATTACATCTTGTGTGAGGACATATCAAGTGAATAGAGCATAATATTATTCATAATGATACATTTCTATCTGGCATTAGCATATTATACCTGTATAGAGACTTAAAAACCTATTGCTTCATTAGTGAAGAGCAGGTGCATGTTTGCTGTAATGCTTCAGCCTGTCACTTTGGGCTGTGCTTAAGAGGACAAATTAGACAGTTCTGGTTTTGACTGAAGGCAGCTGAATATATTGTTCATAAAATCTGGATATTTATTTGTGTCTCTGAGAATCATCCAGGGGAGCAGCTCCTGTTTTGAGGCCTCAGGCACACATCTGTGCTGTGGATAGGAAAAGCAGGATGTGTCTGTGTTTGCTAAGAGGGGCTCCTTGGTCCATGAATCAACAGAGGCTTTCTCTTAAGTAAACTGAGGATGTGAACCTTTGGATAAATGACCGGATTTATGCCTCTGCCTATGAAAAAATAACAGGGACAGCCATAACCTTTGTCTTGTGCTCCATTGTTTGTCCTTCTGGTGGTAGTGTCAAACAACACTGACAAAACCCACCAAATTAAGAATTGCTCAAAATGCGCTTGGTAAATGTTGAGGCTGTCTTGGGTATTCTGCCCTCTTTCCCAATACTGAACTGAAATATTAATTAGCATCTCCAATTCTGCCTTCCTCTCGTAATTAAGGGTTTGCATAGCTGGGAATCCACAATTGTTGGGAAGGCAGCCTTTGGAATCCCTCAGGATTTCTCTTCCATTTTAAAATCATAAACAATGTTGGTGTTGACCTACATAGCCTCTGATTTTTCTTTTTTTAACCTAAATTGCTGCAAAGGCTGCTAATTACAGCGTACTCAAAAGTAAATTAGCAAGCCATCAGTAAAAATTACATTAAAAGCAACATTATTTCCCATTACATTAATAAGCTCTTTTTGGGTGTGATTTATTTTTGCAACAATTACTGTACAGTCTCCTGGAAGATGTATTTCTGTGTAGTTAATATAATATACATGTATGCAATTTTCCATTTTAGTGCCTATTGATTGCTTCATTTTTCATCTGTATTAGGCTATTCTTATAATTTCCTCTGGGCTTTCAGGAATGGCAGACATCAAGGGAAAATTGGAGTGCTATGTCCTGTGGGAAATGCAAAAAAGCAAATAGATCAGAGTCGAATGGAAAGGACTGAGTTCAAGTGCACTTGCATCATGAGAATTTAAACTGCCTTCCAACCTTTTAGAGATCTGAAAGTATTTTATTGAAGGAACTTTGCTTTTATGTATTTTACTGGGAAGTGAATTCTAATTGTGAGCCGAGTCCTTGTGCAGGTAAGAGAAGTGTGTCCATTCTGCTGTCTGACAGCCTCCAAGCTGACAAGGTGAAGATGAATGTGTTTTGCTCTCAGCTGTATCACTTGAAAAGCATTTGAAAACTTAGGTTCAAGTTACAGTAGCTCAGGAAGTTTTATCATACGAGCCTAGCTTCCAAAATTCAGATTTGCTACTTCAAATGTCCAGGGTTGCAAGGCACACTGGTACCAAATATAAGAGGAGGTAAATTTGCTTTTATCCAGCACATGTGAACATGAGAAGCAACTGATTTAGTTCAAATGAAGAATGTGTACAATCAGAGTGAGTCCAGAGGAGGCCACGAAGGTGATCAGAGGGCTGGAGCTCCCTGCTGTGGAGACAGGCCGAGGGAACAGGGATCCTGGAGAGGAGAAGGCTCTGGGGTCACCTCTTCGTGGCGGTTCAGTACCTGAAGGGGCTCTAAGAGAGCTGGAGAGAGGCTTTTAAAAAGGGCATGGAGGGGAAGGGCAAGGAGAGTGGCATCAAACTGAAGGAGAGTAGGTTTAGGGGATATTGGGAAGGAATTGCTCCCTGGGAGGGTGGGGAGGCCCTGGCACAGGGTGCCCAGAGCAGCTGTGGCTGCCCCTGGATCCCTGGCAGTGCCCAAGGCCAGGCTGGACACTGGGGCTTGGAGCAGCCTGGGACAGTGGGAGGTGTCCCTGCCCATGGAGGGGGTGGGATGGGATGATCTCTAAGGTCCCTTCCCACCCAAACCATTCCATGATTCCGTGGACTGCAGGCATGGTCCTTGTGGTGAATTGTTCCCCTCTGCTGTCCCCTCAGACCTCCCCGTGGGATTGTGCTCGCAGGGACAGGCTCTGTCTTCAGTCAGTGTTAATTACAGACGTGAATTTATCTTCTCAACTCTCAGTGAGATAATTAAATATCATCTTATTAAATAGCCTGAGTGCTGCAGTACCTGTTTATAATACAGTCTGGGATAATGGAGTTAATTTATGTTCCACTGGCAGGAGTAGCTATAACTTTTTGCTGGTTTAATGGTTACTTGTGCTTTTACAACCACTTGACAAAGAGAATCAGGCACAGGATTTGGCTGCAATTGCAGAGTGCAGGAACAAAACTGGAGCAAAGGAGCTGACACACAATCTTCTAAGACCACGTTATTCTGCTGAAATCAAAGGTGTTCAGCAGGGACATGGATGAGAGACCTCCCAACCAAGCTCATTCAGAGCTCAAGTTAAATCTCCATCCTAAGCCAAGTCACTTAATCCAGCCTGTACCTAGTAGGGGGAGAAATGTTACACTGGATGGTTCACCCAAACCATCTTAGAAAGTCAGAGAGAGAAATCCAGTCTGTCCATGTCCAGCTGGGCACCTCTGTGAACTTCTGGAGTTTTGTTACAGAAAAATGGTCGATTTTGAATTGGTAAACTGGTCCACTTGTAAGGAATAGTAGCTTTTCAGAGGTGCCCATGAAGGAGTTACCAGATACCTCCTTAGCCTCCTTGGAGGGATTTGCATACCTGGCTTCTTTAGCCTGCAGTCCTGGGAGCTGTAACTATTCCACAGTGAAGACCTGTGCAAGTTACCTGCAGAAAGTCTTGTGCCTTTGTCATTTCGTGCATTGCTTTTCTTACTGCACAGAGCAAAACACTGTAAAGAGGTGTTTCCTTGTGAACATTTATTTGGAGGTTATATTTATGCCCTTTCTGAAAGGTCAGGTTAAAAACTCCTAGGCAGGATTAAACATGGAGTCGAAATCTGATACTGAACAAATACAAAATTTAGAAGTTCAGCTCTTTTCTTTGAATGAATTGAAAACTCTTGATTGAACTCTGTTCTCTGCTCATGATTTGGCACTCAGTGCTTTCTACCTTTACTAAAACTCTTCCACTGGCACTTCAAATTCATGTGGGTCTTCCAGGGCCACCAGCTCCCACAGTCTTGAGGGGCAAAAAAGACTTCTAGCACTGACACCTTCCAACGGAAAAGGAAAAAAATCCAATCTTTTTTATTGTGCGCTCATCTTGTGTGAAAGATCAGTTTCTCCCTTGATCTTCCCTGGGCCCTCCAGACTCTCTAGCAGGCTACTACCTTAGCCATTTGTCATAAAGGGTTTATTATTAGATGTTACAGCTTTTGCAAGCTGCTCCTCAGAAGTGTTTTGACCTGGTTTGTAGTGCCTGTACAGTCAGCCTGCTGGACTAGTGCAGGTGCTTTTTATTTGAGGTACAGCTTCACCTCGTGGCGCCTCAGTGTGGTGTCTTTACACAACCTTTCTGCCATCTGCAAGGAGCTTGTTCTTTGCACTTCTGAGGGTTTTTTCTGAGCTTACTTTGAGTTGTTCTTGATCGCAGCGTGAGTCTCTCCCTTTTCTGTTAATCCAAGATGGACCTTAAACACCAAGGGATCTGCGTGAAGAACTGGATCCTCAGTGCCGGACAGGGCCGTGAGTTGCTTTTCCTGTGGTTCCCTAATTAACTCCTTAGTGGAATAGTCATTAGTGATATGGAAAAATCAGTCTTGGCATTATGCTGTTCAATATGACATTTCCTTGATGCACGTGGGGGCATGGATTCTCCCTTTACAGCTGCAGTTTTTGGTCCCGTGTGTCTGTGGTCTCTCTGAGGCGGTTGGTAACGTAAATCTGATTTGTATTTCTCTTTTTAAGGCCTCAAAGATGCTACTGCTGCCATATGTGCAAGAGTGAGTTTGAGCTGAGAACTGCAGCTGGGACCAGGGGCTGCCCAGCTCTTGGGACAGTATTTGTGCACAAAGGATTTCTAAGTCACTGCATCTGAAACTTGTTCTTCATCCAGATCCCTGCGTGTTAAAAGCAAGTTCATACAAAATACAAGATGTCCTCAAGGAGAGAGATCTTTCCAGCTAAGACTGGGGGGGATGGAGCACTGTAGAGCACATTTTGTGTGTACCAGCTTTGAAATCTTGATGAAAACTCTGAGTTCCTCACCCCTGGATCTCACTGTGCCATGCGTGTGGGGGAGATGGCAGCTGACTCTTTTGGCTTCACTGACTCTCCAAAGGTTCCTCACTCCTGCTGCAGAAGGTGCTGGTGCTCCCTGGCACACGCCTGGCTCCTGTTCCCTGGTGTGGCACCGTGTCCCTGCCTCGGGTGGGCATGAGGAGCTTCCTGATTTCATCGACTTTCTCATTTTCAAGCGAGTCTCCCAGAGAATCGCACACGTGTCGTGTTTGCTGGGGGGTTTGGGTGTGATACAAGTAAGGAAGGGTTTTCTGCTGGGGAGGAGATAAGCTCAGAAGACCTGAGGATGAGAAAATCTAATTACCGTTCTGCTGTTGCTTAGCGTGACCTGTTTAACTTTCAAAGGTGACTACAGGTAAGAACCAGGAGTCTGGTTACTTTAGTGAAGCAGCCGGGGCTATCAAAGCCTGTGTGGCATCTTTATAGGCTACTGTTCGGTTTTATAGAGGGAAAATATAAATTTTCTAAAAATCTAATGTGTAGGACAAAATTGCCTAAGTAAATTTGCTGAGATAAGGCTGGAGTGTTTTAGTGATGAGTTTGGAAGGAGAACTAAAGAGGAGGGTAAGACACAGAAATCTGAGCAGGCAAACCAAGTCTTATGTGAGCTGATGCTGCTCTCAGGAGTGCCAAGACTTTCTTTTAGCATATGGGAAGTTTTATAAGGACACAGACTGAGGCAGAAAGCAGCGCAATTCAAAGATCATCCATCTCTCCTAGTGCTGATAATTTCTTAGCTTTTATCTCTCTGTGAATCTAAAAGCACTTACACAGGAATTGGTATAAATTTTCCCCATTAGCCTGTCGTCACCTAATAGCTGAACTAGAAATTGAACTTGAGTGCTGGCCTGTCAGTCTGGTGAAACACTGGGGCCGGGGTCTGTGCCAGGCTCTGGCTGACAGGGCTGTGGGGGTGGCGTTGCTGTCACCCCTGCCTGTCGCTGGGCCGTTCAGTCTCAGGCCATTCCAGACTGGTGTTTACAGCACTGATCCTGATGGTCTCGTGGTTCACCACACTGCAGGGAACACAAGCAGGACAGCAGGGCTGGAGCTTTTCGGCCAATTTGCTCGTTGTTTTTGGTCTGGGCAAAAGAGTGAGGAAGGCAGGTTTTGTGCCTTGGGAAAGCAAGGCAGCCTGGGAGGTGATTGTGTCAGCACTGTTATTGCCTTCCCATGGTGTTGAGTGGAAAAATCTAGGTTTTGGGGGTGTTTTATTATTACTGTTATTACTTTTACTCTCCTGAATCCATTGTAATAAGATGAATTCCTGTTAGAGGTCCTAAATGTATTCACGAAGTCTGTAAGGGAACCCTTGTGTGTGTCTGAGGCGTAGGCTGGCTGTTTTTGAAGCAATGCAGTATGACAGTCAGAAGCCAGTTAAAAACAAGTGATTTCAGTTCGGGAGCAAATGTTCCAGTGACTCCAGGCTGATTAGCTGTCTGCTCTCCTGGATCAAATTACTTACCTGCAAGTAAATCATTTCTGAGCCCCCCCAGACAGGTCCTGATGTTATCAGAGTATTTAGGCAATGTGAAATCCTCACAGTGATCATGAAGAAGGAGGTGTTCTGTCTTTACCCAAGCAGCAGATAAAACCTTCCCTCGGTACGTGCAGTAACGCAAATGTGTGTCATATCTGCTTCCCTTTTATATCTTCTTATTCCAGTTGACAACAAGAGTCAGATGCACCAGATATGCTTAATCTGGAAAAGAGTGTCAGCAAGATCAGTTTATTCTCTGCTTTCATATTCCCTGCCTTTTTTAATACTTGGAGCTGCTGATCTGATTTCTCCTGGCCATACTTCTCTATGTGGTTTTTTTTTTTCCCTATTTCTGTTTCTCTGACTTTGGGCGACTCACTGTGTGTAACTGTGTATAAACTGGGTTCTTCCAGGAGCTACAATAATAAATGGAGTCTGGTAGGTGGCATGAAGGTGGAAATAACGTGGCAGGGAACATCCTGTCTGTGACTGTAGGGCACTTTGTGAAGGTCTGTGTTTATTTTAGAAGTGTCTTGGTTACTGCTAGCTTGCTTTTGCTTCTTCCACACTTAAAAAAACACACAAAGAATTTTCATGCAGTAAACAGAAAGGTGGCACTTTAATGCTTTAAATAGGGATTGGAAGAGAAACCACAATGATAAACCACATTTTTCCACAATGAAAATATTGCATAATGATGATAATATTTTTTCATCAGAAATAACAGTTGAGATCACAACACTTTGATACTTTTGAGAGGAAATACTTGTGATTTTAAATGTTGCTTTGAAATTTTCCTTCCACGTTTAATGCAAGAGCCTCAGTTTCCAGGTTGCTGGTTGGGAGGAGGCTGGTATAACACCCTCTCTGCTCCTGGAATTTATTCTCTTTGTGCTCTTTCACTTAAATCTCACGTGTGAGTCCGCTCTTCAAACAGGTGTCACCCACGCAGCTGCCTCGGATGTGACTTTGCAGCAGCTTTGTGAAAGGGTGCAGGGACCTTTGCCAGGGCTGGGAAATGGGAATTGCAACAGGGAGATGTTGGTTGCTGGCCTGACCAGAGTTTCAGCCTCACTAGTCTGTCTCCATGGTGATATCCTGAGATGTGGCTCTGCAGGCGTTTGCTCTGGGTTGTTTTCTGGAAGGTCAAACTGAAGCCGATAGCCAAGCCATGAGCCTGGGGCTATTTCCAGTGGAAAAGGGTCTGCCAGTTTGGGTCTGTGCTTGGCAACGCTGCCAGGCAGCTACAGGGAGGTCAGGGCCCAGGTCGTGCTGTGGAAGGGTGCTGGCCAGGAGCAGAAAGCAGATCCTGGTACAGCTCAGTGGAAGGAGTTGACACTTGCTGATGTCTCTGCAAAGAAGAGGAGTCTGTCGTGCAGATGGGCTGACATGCATAGAGACACGAGGCACAGCCAGAGATGCCCTGAAAGAGCAGCCCCACAGAGGGTGTGTGGGACCCCCAGGTGAGCTGCTTGGCTTGGGCAGGTTGAGCCAAAGCTCCCAGAGCAGTGAGGGAGGATGAGGAGAGCTCCAGGCTTGCCCAAGATGCCCTGGCCCAAACTGCAGTGCCACAGAACCCTCAGCAGTACAACCTCCCCTCAGCCCTTCCACCAGTGCTTGCTTGTTCTGCTGGGCTTGGGAATGAACCAACAGCAAAAAGGAGAGTTTTATTTTTACCTCTCTGAACCTCTCCCCTTTTCTGCCATACTGAAACTGGTACTAAGGAATGGCAATCGTGATGAATTGAGACACTCACTTCTACTGAGGGCTGAGCTATTTGTTTCTGAATGGAGGGGAGAGGATGGATTTTTGGGGACAACTTTCTGTTGTACTGGTTTATAATGAAGCAGAACTCCATATTTACATAAGGAAAAGGAACTGAGCTGTTTTAACAGTGGTATTTTGCTTGAAAACTGTTTTTTCATGTTAATTACACATCTGCAGAGCAAATCTTGTCTATGGCCCTTGGTGTTACAGATGGCACGGGCTGGCCCCTGAGAGCCCTGGTTTGAATCATTGCCCCTCTGTAATAGACTGTGAGCCAACCATGTGTGATATTCTTGACAAGGATAAACCCAGCTGGCTCATGGTAGCAGAAACCAGCATTTATTTCAGTCAGCTGTTGAGTGATAGTCCTTTCAGCGTTGCTCTTGTTGCCGAGTTCGCTTCCCAAAACCCCTAGGGACACTGCTGAATATTGTTGGGAGCAGTGATTTTTTCACACTCCTGCTTTTTGCCACCATCTCACACTTACCTTTACTGTCCAGATGTAAAACTGTTTTCTTCACCATTTACCAAGAACATTTTGAGAGAATTCATATGGTGAAATAAATCTGGGAAGCTCTTCCTGTGTGTTCTGGAGAAAGCTGCATTCCAGAGGTCGTGGGATGGGTGTGTGAAAGGGAGAGTATTTTGCTGCACGTGATATGTTTGGTTTGGTTTTTTTTAAACAGCTAAAGAAAGTACGTGAACAAGAATGTAGAATTTCAGCTCATGAGAACTGGAAACTGAACTAGTTCCAGGATCTGGGCCAAGAGCAGAACTCGCTGAACTTTTGCATAGAACAGATACTTTCCTAGTGCTACACGGTGCTTTTCACAGAGTGCAAGAGAACCCAACATGTGCAGGGCTTCTAAGGAGAAAACAGTGAGGTGAAGGTGGGGGAGCCAGCTCGTGTGGGCAGTGAAATGCCAGACCATTGGCACAGCCTGGGCTGGGCCAGGAGGGCACTTCAGCCCCTGGTGGAGAGCTTGGGCACAGGGCTCTCACCTCTTCTCACCTTCTTAGCATCGTTGATCTTACTCAAGATTAAGAGGTGTCTACCAAAAATTCTACAAACTTGAGGAAAACGCTTTTTACAGTAACGCTGAGAAATATCTCTTTTTAAAAGGAATTTATTTCTTCAAGCAATATACTTAAATATGTAGGTAATTGTAAAATAAATGTATATGAAATAAATATATGAAACTTGATTTGCCTGTGAACTTGTTAAATGTAGGCTTTGTTTTTTGAACATAAGAGCATTCGTACATTAAAGTTAGCTTAGTTTCAGTTTGTTATTTCCCCTTCCATTATTGCCTGGATTTTTATTTTCCTTAGTGACACTCAGTGTCTCATTCATTCGTTCTTGTTCGACCCTCGTGATCTGTGAGCACATTTGGATTTTATTGTGCGTGCAGAATTCCTGCGTATTGCATTTGAAACACATCCTGGATGGAGCCATTGGAAATGTAAACCAGGTGCTGAAAGCTGAATTGGAGATGGAATGTGTGAGGAGTCTCTGAGCCCAGGGACGTAAATCCACCCCCAAAGAGAAAGGAACAGGATTGCAGAGGTTATAATTGCAAATCCCAGGCTCCCTTCCATCCGCAGCAAAGCTGCAGGCACAGGACAGGCACGGCGATTTCCTCCTTATCCTTCTTTCCTGCTGACATCTTTGCTCTTTCCTTGAAGTCTCCAGGAGCTCCAGAGTGTAAAGCTGATGTTGTCTGACTGCCAGAGGAAATTCCTGCATGGTGCAAATGTTCCTCACCCGGAGGGGAGCGCTGGGAGCACAACCCGGAGGGGGCAGCTGGGTGCGTGCTGAGCTGTCAGCCACCCAGCCCTGTCACTCTGGGTCCCCAGGCAGCTGCCGTGGCTGCCTGGCAAAGCCCGTGCCACACCTCAGGGCCTGGGAAGGGGCATGTCTGAGTGCCAGGCCCGGCTCCACTGGGCCGTGCTTCTCTAGGAAGTACTGGTGTGGTGCACCCAAAATAAATGACACTGTGGTCGCTGTGAAGTCACTGCAGTGGAGGAGACGGCCAGAGAAGAGTAGCTGGGAAAGGAACAGGAGCTTGGGGGATTGGATTAATAAGGAAAATCACTACACGGTGTGGCGGGTGACAGAGAGAGGAATGGAATGGAATCCACTAGAAATGTTTGAACAACAATATTCAAGACAGAAGCGAGGTGGAACTAGAGAGATATGAAACAAATGCAAGGGGGAGGCTGGTGTCTGACAGTGAGATGTTTCAGGCTGGGTGCTCAATACCTCAGAGGGACTCCTGACCAATGGCTTGTCTGAAAACTAAACCACAGGGACAAGGAATGACACCTCGAGCAGGCAATCCTTTGTGGTGAGGCAGGAGGAGATGGAGTGGCGTAGATATCCCTGTCAGGATTCCGTACTGATAACGTGCCTGGTGCTCTGATATTTCAAAGCTGAGGCATCATAAAGGGGCACAAGAAAGCTGAGCAGTTTATTGCATAGGCCTGGTGGAAGGGAATAGCTGGAAACTGTCAGTGCTGAGATTTCTGGAAAAACAAATATTACTTCTGATTTCATCTTGATTCAAAGAAATGTACTCCTGTGGTGGAAAATGGATTTTTAATTGTGAATTAGACGGCTCTGATTGTGTGTTAGAGCTGTCCCAGTTGTTGCAGCTGTGGGAGGTGTGTGAGAAGTCCCAAACCATGTCGGAGGAGGAACCCTGTTCCCAGGTCTGCAGCAGGATAACACTTGTCTGTCAGTACCCCTCATAAAAATCATCTTTTTAAAGCAACTCAAGGAACTTCAGCATGCAAACCAGCACGACTGACAGGGACTGAAACAGAGTTATCTGGCACTGTGCAACTTCTCTCGAGGGTTCTCTGCTCCTGGCTGGAGAATGAAGGCTCCTGCTGCCCCGGAGAGCCACAGCTCTGCTCTTCACTCCTTCAGTTCCCTCCTTTCAGTTAATCCCGTGTTATCAGGCAGCCTACAATGAACTGGAGCAGCTCAGGTCTCCGTGATAGGTCTCTATATTATAACGTTTGTCAGTAGTCTGAAATCCTCTGCAGGAGCACATCCCAGCAGATCTCTATAACTGTCTTCTATATTTAGTATAAATTCAATATTGTCAGCAAGAAAGATCACTTACAGCACTCCCATTGTATTTTAGTTTTAGTGAAGCCATTACTGGAGTCGTGTCTTTTATTTATATTAACATGTTGTTAACTGTAAGCTCATAAAGATGTAAAGTGCATGAAATCAATTAGGTACAGATTTAAGGAGTGGACATAAAGGAAATTTTCTGATTTACCTTCCCATTTGTTGATTATAGACCTTGCATTACTTTGAACATGAAAGGAATCAATTGACTCTGTTTAATTCCCTTAATTAATTTCTGTTATCATTTTCCTTGCCTCTTTATTTCCATTTAAAACTACCTGGATCCCAGTTAGAAAATTCCCTGAAGTCATAACAATTTGAAATTAGAAGGTTTATTTATAAATATCATTTGGGCTCTAAGAGCTTATTAGTTAAAAACTATGTTCCAAGGTAGTCTTCAACTTCACAGAAGAGTTTAAATTTTTAAAAAATATTTTTACATATGCTTTTCATTAAGTTTTCTTTGCTTTTTAATTAATGTGTAACTGGAGAAGTGTGGAAAGCCTCCTTCTCAATAGAGAGAACTTTCTAAACGTGCCTGAACCCATGGTTTGTTTTTTAGCAAGGGAAAAGCCTATCAATTTATTTTTGCAGTATTTTGACCAAAATACTGAGAGCTCTCTGTATAAATGCTAATCAAATTAGATTTGGTAGGGATACAGTTTTTTCAGTGCTGTCTACTTGTGAACCAGATTTCCATAATGCATTTTTGATGTCAAAAGCTGCTGAACTGCAGAACCTCAGGACTGCAAATAGCAGCAACCACAAAGCTTTTGGGAAACTCTTTTGTTGGGTGGGCTTGTGTTGGTCAGGTTGGGTTTTGTGCTGGCCATGGACACTGTAAAAATTTGGTAACTTTAGTGACAAAAGCAGCACCAATGAGTCAATGGATTACCTGGAGATCAACCCTGTAAGCTGTGTGTGAGGTGCTGCTGTGCTGCTCCTGTTTGGGTTTGGATGTAACTCAAGCCGGCCAGGCTGTGGTGCTGGGTGGTTAATTAACTCTTACTCATTACCCAGAGCTAATGAGCAGAGCTTGGCCACTCTGGTCTTCTGGGGCTTTTATCCCTGCTGCCCCCGGGTACCTGCAGTCCAGGGGCTCCCCTGTTTTCCCGTGTCATGGTGCTCACTGTGTAGGAGCCTTGCTGTGCCACTCCTGGCGTGACCTCGGTCACCTTTGGAGCCAGGCTCTGCTCCGGGGCCCAGCAGTGGCACCAGAGGAACGGGCAGGGACAGAGCCCAGCAATTCCCCCTGCACAGGAGGCAGAACTTCTGCCCTGGGCAGTGCCCAGCCCTGAACAGGCTGCCCAGGGAGGGGCTGGAGTCTCCCTCAGCGGGGATATTCCAGAGCCCTCTGGACACAATCCTGTGCCCTGTGCTCTGGGCTGGCCCTGCCTGAGCAGGGAGGTGGCACCAGCGACCCTCTGTGGTCCCTTCCAGCCTGGCCCAGTCTGTGCATTTCTTTCAGATTCCTGCCCAGAATCATTTTGTGTCTCCCCACATGAAGCCCCTGAGTCCCCGTGGAAGGAGCATTGCTGCTGGGGGAGCAGAGCTGGACACTGTCCCAGTTGTCCACTCCTCAGGGCTGTGTGGCCTTTTGTGTGTGCAAGGCGTGGAGTGAGGGTCAGGCCAGTGGGACTTGGGGCTGTCAGGAACCTTTTAGTAAAACCCTGGAAAACTTGGATCTCTAATGCAGTGGATACTCTGCCTGGATCTCAGAGCACCTGTGCGATGTCTGCATTTGGGATGTAAGTGCTTGGTTCCACAGGCTTCCCTGGAAGTGTTGAATTTAGTAAATACTTCAGTGAATTTAGTAAATACTTCAGTGATGAGTTAGAGGCTTGGAAGCTGGGAATCCTGAACAGTCTAGCATGGAACCTCCAAGACAGCTGACACTCCTACACCAAATAAGGGTCGAGTTTTAGAATTAGAACCTCAAGTGCTCATGAATAATGTATGTGGTCAAATCAGTTAATCACAGAAAGGGAATGGGCTCCGTGCTACCCTTTAATGTTCACTGTTGGGAAACAGGAGGGGAAGAGGCCACTTCTGTTCATTCTTTGAGAGGAACAAGCAGCAGCAGCAGCTGGAGTTGGCTGGGGCAGAGGCTTGTGCTCTGAGATCACTCTGGAAAACAGAATTAGTTATGGATCAAAGTTGTAAAGTTGTCATCTGACCTCTGCCTGTGTCACCGAGCATTTGCAAGGGAAGCACTTTCAAATGTGCCTCTAAATGCTCATCATCTAATGAGACAGAATAAAGAGGAATTCTTTAGGGAAAGAATTGACTGAATGGAAAACAGCAGCTATGCCCCAGCACTCGACTCACAGTAGTTGGCCAGAAAAAGAAGGTTTCTAAAAAGCACTGGGGGGATGTGTGTTGGTGGGCTTAGGCGGGATGTGCCATGCCTGGGATAATCAGTTTTTCTGTCCCCTGGGGCTCTGTACTGGGTGAACTCTTCAGATGTTACAATGGAAACAGATTTAAGTGGAGGGTTTTGTGTGTGGTTTGGGGTTTTTTTTGTATTTCTGGGTTTTGAAACTGAGTGGATTATTGGGGCTTCCTTCTGGGAACAATTTTCTAGGTGGATCTTCTTTAAGCTGTAACTACTCTTGGGGCTGGCTGAAAGTGAGGAACCCCACAGCTGTGGATGTTGTCTTGCATTACAGCTGGAGGCAGGGAAGTCTTTAGGGATTAAGAGAAGATCCCACCAGGCCCTCACTGCATCTTACAAAACCAGGCTTTAAGTGACTTTCTCAGTTTTTGACTGGAAGTCCCTTGGCACAGCAGAGTTGTCATGGATACTCCAACTCCGGGACGCTGAAGCCCATCATTCATTACATTTATGAAATCTCCAACACTTTTCAGTCTGCTCTCAGTACCGTTGCAAACCTACATCAAAGCAGATGGTGCAGAGCTGCAGGAATAACCTCTTTACCTCCTCAGGCTTGGAGAGGGCTCTGCTGCTCAAAAAGCTCCAACAGTGCCAATAAAGTCATCACCTGAGCACCACTGGGGCAGCCTTTAATGTAAATAAAAGTACAGTTTGTCATGGTTCCACTAGAGAGCCCTCCCAGCTACAGATGCGGGGCTGCCTTTTGCAGCCCAAAGCCTTCTGTGCTCCCTTAATCGAGGTGAGCTATTTTGGCTACATGACATCAGTCACTGAGCACAGACCTGCTGACCCAGAGCTGTGTGGTGGATTTTGGAAGCTGGGGCGAGTGCTGGGATAAAAGGTTGACTCGATTATTTCTTTCATTGTAATGGTGTGGGGAGAAATGTTCTTCATGTTCAAGTTGCAAACTGGAGAGCATAAGGAAAAGTTGAAAGTAAGAGCCATTGTTAACCTGCCTTGGCTTCGGAGTGGCTCTGGATTTCAGTGGCTGTCAGGCTTTCCCTTATTTCCCTATTTAATTGCCAATTAGTGCAATAGATCTCTGTGTACCCCTTTAGAATTAATTTCAGCTGGGTGCTGACAGATCACAAGGAGGAGCCAGGTGAAGAGAGGATGAGTCTTGAAAGGCAGCTTCTTCCGTGTTTCCTTAATTATTCCTTCAAGGAGCTGCCAGCAACAACAATGCCTCTGTTATTGCTTTATTGAGCAGATGTAGGGAAACAAATACATTTTTTTTAGAAAACTTAGCTTTTGGGCCTGGTTCTAATAAATTATTTAAATTGACGTAAATGAGTAAGCTGTCAAGTGCACCAGTATTCGCATGCTTCCCCCTTTCAGTGCTAAAAATAATTACTTGGAACCTTTGTGGAGCATGGCACTGATGCTTCGTTGGCTGGAGTGAGGCAGGCAGGGAAGGGCTGCCTGAAACACCGAGAGCTGCTGATGGCAAAGGGCCCTGGCTGCAGCAGTGGGGTGACAGATCTGTGGCTGAGGGTGCCGCGCCCTGCCCCAGGCACCGTGTGCCGCTCCACGGAGAGACCCAGCCCTGCCGGTCCTGGACGGCTCCCGAGGCCTCTCCAGCTGCCAGGAGCTCTTTGATGAGCACATCTGGAGCCAGAGAAGACTCTGAGCAGCTGCCAAGGCCGGTGCCAGCCCGTGGGCTCGGCCCCTGTCCCGGGGCGGTCGGGACGCGCCGGAGCGCTGGTGGCACAGACACGGGTGGGTGAGGGTTCCTTATCCCTGCGGCCCCGAGCTGCACGGGGATCTTGCTGCGGAGGGAGCAGCGCGTGTTCTCGATGGCAGCACAAACCACACCAGTGCCCCAGCCCGGCCCTGAGCCAGCGCTGCAGGCACGGGAGGCTGCCACCCTTCTGTCCCTCTGTCTGTCCTCAGTGCTGGCCAGGGAACCCAGGGACAGCCAGGGAACCCAGGGACAGCGGGTGCTGCAGAAACCACTGAGAACAAACGCAGCCTCCTCCAGGGCTGTGCAGGGAGGGCTCATCCAGGGTCTGTGAGAAATACCCATTTTTCTGTGCCCTCACTGCATCGGGCCCTTGCTCTGTCCGTGCAGTGCAGGTGTGCAGGAACACTCCCTTAGTTCTGGCTTTGTCCCATTTTCCAGCTGTTCACCGTGTTTTATTCACCACTTTCCTGCACCTCTTATGGAGAACATTTTTCTGATCTATTTCTTTCAAGTGAAGCTACAACACAATATTAGAGAGAATTAAACAGGGGGAAACCTCCCCTTTCCAAAAAAATAAAAAAAAGGTCTTGGTGGTTTTAAACTGTAAGTGCAGGAATAAACACAGGAAGTTAGCATTTCTTTGGATCAATGACTGAATTGAAATTGGATGAATCATTGATTTTCTTTTTGGTGTGGCAGAGATGTACTAAATTGCATCAAGGAATGCCAAAACTTGGAATCAATGGGTTTGTGTGTGTGCTTATGGAAAATGGTCTGTGTTATTCGGGGTGAGAGTAATAAACATGAAAGCCATGCTAGGAGAGATGACAACCTGTGAAAAGAACAGGGGGAACTTGTAGGCCCTGCTACAAACCTGCTGTGGTGTTTGGTGGCACCGCTGAGGTTAGGAGAGGTGGAGCAGTGCTGCCTTCAGAGGGGCTCGGGTTCTCCAGGATGCGGTGCAGGTGCTGGCAGCGTCCACGGGAATGACCCAGCGCAGAGATGGGGGACCCTTTTGTAAAGCAAGGGGAACCCTTCTAACAGCAGTAACTTCATGAGGTAGTTGTGTGGTTTGAGATGTTGAGGGGCTGCAGCTTTACTGATTGATTGATTTATTTTTGTGAACATGCAGGAGAAAGTGTAAAACCATCCTTGTGAGGGGGATGGGAAAGTGATTGTGGTAAATCTACAGTTCAGTGGCTCTCCAGTCATTAACTTCAGCCTCAGGTACACTAACCTTGCAAGGAGAACAAATCAAAAATGCTTAAAAGGTTCAGCTACAACCCCCACCCAGCGGCACCCACCTTCAGCATAGTTAAAACATCAAAAAGGAAAGAGGCCTTGATAATAATGAAGTTTGGGAACTCAAGAAATTGCAGAGGTCACTTCAGATCCCACGGCCCCTGAGCAAAACCGTTTCAAGGCATTTTACTTTTCTGACCTTCTTTGTACATATTTGAAAGCCACAGCTTTTTACCCAAAGTGCTCTAAAGAAGATTAAACAGCTTTTTAACATCTGCTGTGTTCAGTGTGTAGGAAGAGCTCTCGGTTGCCAGCAAGATAGATGGGTTCTTACGTGATTTGGTAAAGGTGTTTAAACATACTTTGATTTATGTTTTTGCATTCTGTTACACTCTGAAAAGGGGTAAAGAAATACCTTGCTTTAATTTGGTGATTTTCATTCAGAGGGAAAGAAATGCTTTAAAAACAAAGCACACCCACATCTAGAGGTCAGTTCTGCTGCAGGTGTAAAAAGCAGCATCTGTTTAACAGCAAGTGGTGACTGTGTGTAATGATGTGGTACGGAAATGCAGAGTACAAAGGGAACCTGGGAGAAGATGGAGGATAAAAATACAGAGTGAGTTGAAAGAGCAACTAATATTTAACAACTGTGAGACAAAAGAGAGATTTGGCAAACGTGGTGTAAGAAATCTGCCTTTCTTATTTTATATGATTAAATATCTCTGTGACTTTATAGGGTCACATCTTGCCTGCTGTGGTTCACCAGAGAAGACAGAGCCACTCTGAGGATGTCAGGATTTGGAATGTCCATTCCTGTCTCCATGTTGGGATTACTGAACTGGGAAAGGTGTTTGAACTGGAAAGGAGAGCAAAGTGGGGCTGGGACCAGACCCCAGAGAGGCCCCAGAGCTCTGGGCTGCCTTGGGGGCTGAGGGAAAGGCTCCTGCTCCGGTGGTGCAGCTGAGGGTCTGCACCCAGCACACCTCAGGGACAGACAGACACTCATCTCAGGGACAGACACTCACCTGTGCGTGGGGGCATCCTCGAGTCATGGATACTCTGTGCTGGCTCCTTCCCAAGAACTCTCAGTAGAGGCTCCTCCTGGAAAAGGTCTCAGTGAAACACAGCTGCACCTCTCATCTGGGGAAATTGTGAATACTCAGTCTGTGACTGTTAACAGGATATTCCTGGAGAAAATGCCACTCACAGGGCAGGTAAAAAGGGCTGGGAAGAGTCCAGAACTGCAGTTCTCAACCTCTTATTTTCATTTTTCTATGCTGCTCTCATTTTTCCTTAATTTTTCGTTCTTTATTTATTTGGTTTAATTTTTGGTTCTTTACTCAGTAGAAAGCACCTGGCTGCTCATAACGTTTGGAGTCCTCCTGGAAGCTCCCTGCAGCTGTGATCCTTACCCTGCATGTCTCTCCTAGAACAGAGCTCCCAGCACAGTGTTGACCTTGTGGGGTGGCTTTGGCTCGGATCCAGCAGAGGAACGGGGCCAGCAGCAGTTTCCAGCCTTAGGTGGTTTTTTGTCTCCAGGGACTCTCATTCCAAGCACACCTCTGAATGCAGGGCTGCGCTCTACTCAGTCTGTAAACTCCCCAGGGACCATCTCCGAGGGCAGAACAGCAGCAGATGTGCCATGGAAATGGCGTTTGCAGTCTGCTGTGGTGCTGCCAGCTGCAGCCAGCGATGCAGCGCTCTGCACTCAGCCATGCCTTGATGTTCCCATGAATTCCCTCTTGGGGTTTACACGCCAGGAATCCAGGCTTTCTACTTGGAGCAGCCTCACAGTCAGATCTGGAGAAGCTCCTTTGGAGAAGTAACTGTGGAGTTTTGAACTTCACATGAAAAGCCAGGTGCTGAATCTCTTATTTATCAGAATTCCCCAGAATTCCCAGGAGATGGAGCTGAGCAGAGGATGCAGAGACTCAGCCTCAGGTTTCTGGAATTCACATTTGCTGTGGCCTGATACACATTGCCTTGCATGAGTTAATTAGCCTGTACAGAGGATCACTTTTTCTTTATTTTATATTTACGTGCTCTGCTTCTCTGCTGGGCTGAAGGAATTTCACGTTGTCAGTTTATTCCAGTGATGAGTCTAAAACTGAAGTTGAGCAGAGCTTGTTTGATGTCTGGGCTCTGATAAAAGCAGCTGTAACTTCCAGCTGTGGTTCTCTGAGCTTCTGGTGAGGAGCAGAAGGCTCTGGCCACATGCTTTTGTATCCCACAGAGTCTGGGATGGGTTTAATGGATGGGATTTTGAGTGCAGGCCTGAACCTGGAACATTCTGGGGTGAACTTACTGCAGCCTTTCAGCAGCTGAAGGAGGCCTCCAAGGAAGATGGAGAGGGACTTTTACAAGGGTGTGGAGTGCCAGGACACAGGGAATGGCTTCCCACTGCCAGAGGGCAGGGATGGATGGGATATTGGGAATAATCCTTCCCTGGGAGGGTGGGGAGGCCCTGGCACAGGGTGCCCAGAGAAGCTGTGGCTGCCCCTGGATCCCTGGCAGTGCCCAAGGCCAGGCTGGACGGGGCTTGGAGCAGCCTGGGACAGTGGAAGGTGTCCCTGCCCATGGCAGGGGGTGGGAACGGATGGGCTTTGAGGTCCCTTCCAACCCAAACCAGTCTGGGATTCTGTGATTCTTACTGTGGGAGCCAGCAGGGCTGATCGTGCCTCCCACCTCTGTCTGATGAATTTTGTGTGTCAGGGTTTGCTGTGCTTTGTCCCAGGGACAAAAGCTTTTCTAGCTCAGCATATTTGCTGCGATCTCCACTGCTCTCTCAGTAAAGAGATTAGTTGAGGAAATAAGTTTTGCTCCCTTGGGAACTGTGGTGCATTGCCAGTTTGTAAATACACAGATGCCATCACAAGAAAAAAATCCAAATATTGTATCAAGCTGTGATGTCTGAAACACTGCTTTGTATTCTAAAAGACTCTTGCTTTGATATTGAAGACGTAGGTGTCGCAAAAGGGAATGGGTATGATTTAATTTTTCACAAGGCTACAGCTAAAGAGAGCGATAAAATTCTAATGGTGCTGCTCTTTTCGGGTATTTGCAGGGAAAACCAAACATCTTCCTGAAGTGAACTTCATGCTGTATTTTCTGGAGTAGGCAAGTGTCATGGCTTGACAGGTTTCTAGGTGGATTTCACCCTGCCAGGTCCTTTGGATGTGACAGGGTGTCGTGGGCCAATGACATTTAAGGTACGCCCTCTGCGAGATACGGGATTTAGGGAGTTGGGCACTTGGAAGCTCTCTTTGGCTTCCGGCGTTCCAACAGGTAACAGGGGAGAGGGAGGTCCAAGCCAAGCCGAGCCAGGCCTCTGGGCCAGGGCCTGGCTGGCCGGC
>VZTF01005786.1:146416-163537 GCA_013397755.1 Cnemophilus loriae | reverse complement strand
TCATCCTTAAAACTATACCCCATAAATTGACGTGGCCCACGAAAGCAGCTGTGGGAAGGCTGCAAGGTGTGGGAAGGACTTTCACAGGGGTCAGATGCTGTAACCGGGCGGCTGGTTCACTGTGATGCTGAAGCCACGAGAGAACTGTTTTCTTGTGGAGAATCTCCATAGTATGGCTAAGAGAAACTCCGCTCTCTAAGTGAACTGAAGAAAGGTTATTCTAGAGGTGGCAAGCTGACTGGGAAACATCAGATTTTGTGTCTTTGCATTGGCAGTGGGGAAATATCTGAGAGAGAAGTTTGGGGGGGGGGAGAGGTTTTCTGAAGGTTTAATCTCATTTTTATTATTTGTTTTTTTTCTTTTTTTTCCTTTTAGTTCTGTTACTAAACCTTTCTTTATATTCTTTAAAAGTTTGAGCCTGCTTTGCTTCTCCTAATCCTTATCTCACAGAGGGAAATGTCCTAAATAATAAGCCCAGATTTAAATTACTGCACTTTAATTGGTGTTTCCTCCCGGTTAGTATCAAACCACTATGGCAAGTCACAGTGTAACAATCGTCACAAGAGGGGAAATAGGAAATAACCAACCCTCTGTAGCCTCAAACTGCCCTTTCTAAGTGCACATCATCTCCTTGTGCTTCAGCTCTCAGCTCGAGTGTCCCAGGTGATTTCAGTTCTTATGTTGAGCTGGAGGAGAGTGAAGCTGCCAGATATTTTATTGTAGCTTTATATTTGTCACATGAGATGTTTGGCTCAGAGAAATCGATTCCATGCTTGTGTTTGAACTTGAGGAAGGAAGAACGTGCAGCACTGGGAGTGCCATGAATAGGCTCCAGTTCTTTCATGCCTGGATTTTTTTTCCTGTTGCACTCTGCAGCTCTCGCTGAAACTCGGTGGGAGGTTGGGCTGTGGGTGCAGATGTCCCCTGGCCCCATGGTCTGGGGCACCTTATCCCCTGTGCCTCTGCTTCCCTCTCACACAGGACTGGCTCACTGCTCTATCAGGTTCCCTGGTTCACCTCATTTTTCCTCTGAACGTACCGGGAAAAAGGTAATTTGCATTAATTAGCAAGAATTGATGCAAAACCCTGGTGCTGAGATGTGAAAAAGTGAAGCCGTGAGCAGCAGTGGTGTGAGCCTGCACTCGGTTGCAGAGAGTGACGGATTTCACAGCCGCTGCCCTGCGTTTGGGGCTGTCCCTGCCCCAGCCAGGGTAACCGGGTCCCTGCTGTCACCCTGCTCTTTATTGCCTCTCTCTTGTCACTGTGCAGAGCCAGCCCCGCAGGGATCCCTGTCCTGGTGGCTGCCAGGCTGCTCCAGGCCATGGTGTGCACCCGGCGTGCCCCCACTGCCCCCAGACTCTGCCAGTGCCGCTGCGCCGTGTCCTCAGTGCTGCTGCTTGTCCCCAGGGCCAGCCCTCCGGCTCAGCTGCCCCTCTCTGGCACAGAAAGCCCAAGCACGCCAGGTCTGTGCCCTGCAGGGGCCCTGTGCTCCCTCCTGCCCCTCCCCACCCAGGGGCACAAGCCCAGACTCCCCTGGCAGCCCCAATTTCTTATTCCCTCTCAGGATGCTCATCAGTAAGTGCAACTTGGGGAGAAGAGAAAGCAGCTTTCTCTCTCCCATTTTCAGAAGCTGTAAACAGTACAATAAACCGAAGCTTCCCCGGAAAGCACTTTGTGCAGTCTGAGCATTTTTTCGCCCTAATTTGTCATCTCTGTATTCTTTTTTTCCTACAGATTTATTGTTTTTCTTTGCCCAGTGATTCCTGAAGCCTGTCTGTATCACTTTTTAAAATGTATATATAATGAAGGACTTGGCAATTAAACAAACAGAAAAAAATCACCCAGAAGATGCTTTGGAATTTGGTTATTTAAATAACTGCCTTGTCCGTGTGGAGTATCTTCAGCTGAGACAAATAAAATCTCTCAGGTTTGATTCCTTCCCGTACCTGAAGGAGCTGACAAGAAAAATGGAGAGAGACAATTTACAAGGGTCTGGAGTGAAAGGACAAGGGGGAATGGCTTCAAAGTGGGAGAAAATAGGCTTAGATGGGATATTGGGAAGGAATTGTTCCCTGTGAGGGTGGGGAGGCCCTGGCACAGGGTGCCCAGAGCAGCTGTGGCTGCCCCTGGATCCCTGGCAGTGCCTAAGGCCAGGTTGGACACTGGGGCTGGGAGCAGCCTGGGACAGTGGCAGGTGTGGCAGGGATGGGGTGGCACTGGATGGTCCTTAAGGTCCCTCCCAACCCAAACCATTCCATGGTTCTCCATCACCTCCCTTCACACTGTTGCCAGCACCATTTTCTTTGGGCACAGGCCATTTTTCTCCTGTTGTTGCTTGTCTCTGGTTTTAAGATGTGCCACGAGCACTGGGATGTGCCAGGATACCCAGGGGGGCAGGTGAGCCTGCTGCATCCTCGGGGCACTGGGGCACAGAACTGCAGCCCCAAAACACGAGCTGTGCCTGGCTGAGGAGCACAGCATGGGCTGAAATGGTGATCCCTGAACTGTGTGGATCCAGGGCTTGGGAGAGCTGTGCCTGGCTGAGGAGCACAGCATGGGCTGAAATGGTGATCCCTGAACTGTGTGGATCCAGGGCTTGGGAGAGCTGTGCCTGGCTGAGGAGCACAGCATGGGCTGAAATGGTGATCCCTGAACTGTGTGGATCCAGGGCTTGGGAGAGCTGTGCCTGGCTGAGGAGCACAGCATGGGCTGAAATGGTGATCCTTGAGCTGTGTGGATCCAGGGCTGGGGAGGGGCTGAACCTGCTGCTTGTAAAGCCCTGTGGCTGTACCTGATTCACCAGGGAATGCTGTGTTTAATATACACAGAGAGGACAGGCTTTGCTATTCTGGTCAGCTACCTGTTAACAGGTACTTGGAGATCTGTTCCAGGGATATAAATAGGCTTTAGCAGGTAAAGCACTGCCTTGGAGTTGTAAATAAAGATGTCAAATGATAGTCCATAACAAAACTGCAGATACTGGGTGGAGGGTGATGGCTTTCGCTGTGTTCATGGGTATCTTAGATCTAATACACCATAAAAGTGCTGGATTTTATAGCCATAGTTGTACTGAGGTGAGGGACGTTACATCCCCAGCCTCCAGCGTTCCCTCTAAACATTCCCTGTTCCCAGCAACTGCACAGCCCAGTAAGGGTTTCATTTACGGTCCATATGGGAAACATACGGAAAAATATCTCTGAGCTGTGATTTATTAATGGCACCTTACGAAATCTTTTCTTTGTTTGTCTTGGGGTGCTCCTGCCTTCCCTTGGAATTCAACTCTCCTCCCCTGGGCAAGCTGATACTGTTGTTTAGTTCTGGGGAAGTGAAAAAGATCCCTCTGCTGTGGTGGGGTGACCCTGGCTGGGCACCCTGTGCCCACCAAGCCCCTCTGTCACTGCCCTGCTCAGCTGGGCAGGGGAGGGAGGACACAGGGAAAGGCTCTGGGTGGGAGAAGGGCAGGGAGAGACTCCTCACCAGGTGCTGCCATGGGCAAACAGACTCAGCTGGGGGAAATCAGTTTGCTTTATTACCCATCAGATCAGAGCAGGAAACTGAGAAATAAACCCAAATCTTAAAACACCTTCTCCAAACCCCTCCCTTCTTCCCAGGCTCAACTTCACTCTGGATTTGTTCTCCCTCCTCCCCCTCTGAGGCTCAGGGGGATGGGAATGGGGCTGTGGTCAGGCCATCACACGTTGTCTCTGCTGCTCCTTCCTCCACAGGGCTTGGACTCCTCACACTCTGCCCCTGCTCCAGCCTGGGGTCCCTTCCAGGGGAGAGTTCTCCAGGAACTGCTCCAGTGTGGATCCCTTTATCCACGGGGTCAGTCCTTCAGGAACTGCTCCAGGGATCCCTTTATCCATGGGGTCAGTCCTTCAGGAACTCCTCCAGTCTAGATCCCTTTATCCATGGGGTCAGTCCTTCAGGAACTGCTCCAGGGATCCTTGCCATGGGGTCACGAGTCCTTCCAGCAAACCTGCTTCAATGTGGGCTCTATAGATGCACAGGTCCTGCCAGGACCCTGCTCCAGCAGGGGCTTCCCATGGGCTCACAGCTCTCCCAGGCATCTCCTGCTCGGCCCTGGGCTCCTCCGGGGGCTGCAGGGGAAGCTCTGCTCCCTGTGCCCTCCGCTGCCTCTCCTGGGGCTGCACCCTGGAATCCTTGTGGAATCTCAGCTCCAGCACCTGGAACAGCTCCAGCCCCTCCCTCTGCCCTGACTTTGGTCTCTGCAGAGTTCGTTCTCTCAGACATTCTCACTCCTCCCTTCTCCAGCTGCAATGGGGCAGTTTGGGGTTTTTCCCCCCCATTCTTACCCCAGTTACCCCAGAGGTGACCACAGTCCCTGATGGGCTCAGCCTTGGCCAGCAGTGCGTCTGTCCTGGAGCCAGCCTGAATTGGCTCCATCAGACACTTGCAGCAGTTTCTCACAGAACCCATCCCTATAGCCCCCCTCCATCCCCCAGCCAAACCCAAAACACTGCTGAGGGTTAAACTTCAGGCTGGGGAATAAGCAGCAGCAGCAGCAGCAGAGATCCCTTAGAAGGCTCGTGCTTCTCTGAAAGTGCCCTTGATGATGCAGATTGGAGGTAGATCAGCATGGAAAACATGACCTAGATGTTCTTTCTAAGCAGAATACTTATATATACACACATAAATATATAGATATAATCATCTTGCAGGCACTGGCAGCTCTTTGAAGGAGCAGCAAAAGCTCTTTTTTTCAGAAATACCACATCAACAGCCTCGGCACAGTCCCCAGTGATTAAAGCTACACCTACAAGAAAAGCTCGAAGCTCTGCCTGTAAACCTTCCTCCTGCTAATGCTGCTGAAAGACCCTTCATTATCCCACCCAAGGCCGAAGAAAAGCAGATCCTTTCCAGTATCCCTGCATCAGAAAGGAGAGAATCAAGTACACAGAAATATTTTACCCTTTCTGCAGTGATTTGCAGATGCCCCTAAAACCCCTGTTCTGTGTACAGAGACTCTGGGCTTCCCGTGAGTGGCCATTTGATTGCTTACTCAGAATTCTTCCAGAAAGCTGTTTTGCATTAGGAGTATGTTTTAGTATAAAATCTAGTAGCTGGATAATTGATAAATTATGGCCACGAATAGCTTAAATATAATTAGTTCTTATGAGGTAGAGAATTGTCATTTTTATAAGGAGAACTATCAAGTTATTATTGTAGGGTTTGAATAACCATTTATTAAACATTAATGTAATTAAAATTAACCCTTTTTGGGTCATTGCATGTATCTGTCAAAATTTATTTGGTTCCCTGGTAGGCTTGTAGTCCAAATTAATGTTGAGACCTTGTAGTTGTTGATCACAAATGATGTCCTAAGCCAAGATGGAACTGAAGAAACAGCAAGGCAACTCAAAGGTTTGTAGTGATCACTGATGTGACCCAGCTCAGGGAACTACTGCAGTGAAATTTAAAATATGGGGCTTGAATGGGTTTGAGTCGGGTACTGTTATTGCCCTGGCCATTTGCACAAGCATGGGCAACAGGCTCTAATACATCTCCAGGTTCCCAGTGCACTGCTGAGATTCTCCACACTAAAGAAATAGGATGTAAGGCATGAATGTGAGAATTAAATCAGTAAATGATGTTTTAGTCACTGAATTGCTCCATCTGAGTAACTTGCCCCAACCCTGGTCAAAAGCTTTATTCCAAAACCCTGTTCTTGGGATCCCAGTTCTGCCAGCATTTACTGGTGGAGCACATTCTGTCTAAATGAGCAGCACCATTGACTTCCCCAGGGCTGTCCGGGGCACTGCCCAGGCTCCCCAGGGAATGGTCCCGGCCCCGGGGCTGCCAGAGCTCCAGGAGCGTTTGGACAGCGCTGCCAGGGGTGCCCAGGGTGGGGTTGTTGGGGTGTCTGTGCAGGGCCAGGGGCTGGGCTGGGTGATCCCTGGGGGTCCCTTTTCTCTCAGAATATTCTGATTTCAGCTGGGAGCTATAACTGGGAAGCTTCAGGCCTGAAGTCTTTAATTTCAATTATCTCGAGAGATGCTGACGTGAACCTGTTGAGGGGCTCCTTGTGATCCCAGCCCTGATTCCTCCTCCATCCACACGGAACCACCGCAGGCAGCTCAGTGGCTAAACTGAGCTAAGGACTTTTCTCTTTGGCTTTTTAAAATGTGTATGCATATATATCATTTCAAAGGGACCTACTCAGTTTTTACTTCATGCAGTTTAGGTATGGGAAAAAAAAGAATCCATCTGGGGAATTCTTCTGTGCAAGATGACAAATGCCGAGTTGGAAAGGAGGCCTCTTCCCCCAAACAGGGACAGTCAGGTGAGTGTGAGTGCTCAGAGCTGTGCCACGTTCACCTCGCTCTCCAGAGGCCTTTTCCTGGCTGCATCTGCCTTTTTCCGTGCCCAGCTGCTGCAGCAGAGGACGCACAGCATCAGAGGTGGAGATGGCTGAAATTATGCCAAAGAATCCCTGGTGCTGTCCTGTTTCTGAGCACCAGAGCACTGAACACTGAACAGGTGAAACAGACACCCTCTATGAGCTGTTGTGGCTGCTGTGATTTGCCCTGGAGGAGTTGTGAACAGCATCTCCAAACCCTGTGACTTTTCAGGGTGATTTCTGGAAATGGGGGAATGTTTCCCAGGGAGAGCAAAGCAGTTTGGAAAGCTGGTGGGACGTGTCCAGCCTCTCAGACCTGGGGTTTTGTGCCCCCTTACTTCCTCTCACCTCTGTGGGTCATAATAACCTTTCTTTCTTTTTTTCCCCAGAACTGTCTCCTCTGTACCTCAAGAACTTCCTGTAGGAAATTTTTAGACTGCTGGTGACAGCCCCATGAGTCAGCTCCGTGCTGCTGTCAGTCTGGTGAATGAAAGGATTCTGGAGGCATAATTTCCTTATTACTGAAGCCTGGGTTTGACAAAATTGTAGAATTCACTGCTTTCTCATAGATATGTGTGTCTAATTGAAAGAAAGAAAACACCAAAGCCTCATGTGAATCAGAATTCCAGAATCATTAAGGATGGAAAAACACCTCCAGGATCATCGAGTCCAACCTGTGACTGACCCAGCGCAGAGCACTGAGTGCCACCTCCAGGCCTTCCTTGGGCACCTCCAGGGATGGGGACTCCAAACCTCCCTGGGCAGCCCCTGCCAAGGCCTGACCACCCTTTCCATGGGGAAATTCCTGCTGGTGTCCACCCCGAGCCTCCCCTGGCCCAGCCTGGGGCCGTTCCCTCTCCTCCTGTCCCTGTTCCCTGCGAGCAGAGCCCGACCCCCCCGGCTGCCCCCTCCTGTCAGGGAGTTGTGCAGAGCCACAAGGTCCCCCCTGAGCCTCCTTTTCTCCAGGCTGAGCCCCTTTCCCAGCTCCCTCAGCTGCTCCTGGGGCTCCAGCCCCTTCCCAGCTCCGTTCCCTTCTCTCAGGCCTGAATGTGTGCAGATCAGAGGCACCACTGTGCTGATAAATTGTTGTGTGCCCCAGCTTTTGCCAAAGCAGGAACACAAGAGCAGCAACGCTCTGGTTAATTATTCTGATACCTCCCTTCCTTAAGAGGCTCTGAGATGTGTGTATCTTTTAAGGGAAAAAAATTAAATCTTGCATCCAATACGTTATTTCCCAGAGAAATACCAAAAATATTTTTCTGCTGAGAATCAGCCTTTCTGCAGTAACTTCTCTGTATAAAATGCAAATCCACTGTCCAGGCCCTAAATAAACCCACACTGGAATGGCATCACTGCTGGTGCACAGTCCTGGCTGTGCTGCTGGGATTCTTCAACCATTTCCAGCTCCAGCACTCAGCCACAAGCCTGAAACTCCTCACCTTAGTCCTGCTCATGTTTTCCCTTTCTTTCGGGCTTTGAAGAGCTTAAAGATCACCTCTCTCAAAGTACTTGACAAAAGTATCTCTGCTCTGTGAGAAGGTAACTCCTGCACTCCTCATCTGACGCATTTTTCTATCTGCCTGATCTTTTCATGTCTTTTTTTTTTCCCCAGAAAATTCACCTTCATCCTCTTTTTGGTTTCATGACCTGCATCCTACTCATTTGTGGTCTCCTCAGCCCTGGGGGCACCTCTGGAGTGCTGTGTCCAGCTCTGGATCCTCAGCACAGCAGGGACAGGAGCTCCTGCAGCAGGGCCAGCGCAGGCTGTGAGGATGAGGAGGGGCCTGGAGCATCTCCGTGCCCAGGAAAGGCTGAGGGAGCTGGGGCTGCTCAGCCTCCAGAGGAGCCCCAGCTGAGAGGGGCCCTCAGCCCTGGGTGTCCCTGTGTGCAGGGAGGGCTCCGGGCAGGGCCCGGGCTCTGCTCCGGGGCCCAGCAGTGGCACCAGAGGAACGGGCAGGGACGGAGCCCAGCAATTCCCCCTGCACAGGAGGCAGAACTCCTGCCCTGGGCAGTGCCCAGCCCTGAACAGGCTGCCCAGGGAGGGGCTGGAGTCTCCCTCAGCGGGGATATTCCAGAGCCCTCTGGACACAGTCCTGTGCCCTGTGCTCTGGGCTGGCCCTGCCTGAGCAGGGAGGGGGCACCCGGGCCCCTCTCTGGTCCCCTCCCGCCCGGCCCAGCCTGGGATTCTGGGATCCACTGGCAAGATGAAAGAGAAGACCAGGTATTATAAAGACCAGGGATAGAAACAAGGTATGAAACAGATTTAGGCTCTGGCTTTACATGTGGCAATCTCAAACTCTATTTCCCCAGTGCATTCCCCAAATATTTCCTCCCTGTCCCACCATCCCAGGTCATCCTGGCCATCCCTGTCCCAAAGCCCTTCAGAACTGACCAGGGCATTTAGGATTAATGGCTGAGCTTTAGTGTTTCCATCCACAAAATGGATATTGCTCATCTGGAGGTTATGGTCCGAGCTGATGGCTGTGAAGCTCCTTAAAGATATGATGCCGTAAAAATTGTAAATGCTATTGATGGTTTATTATTTTTTATCTGTAATATTTACTGCCTTTCACTTCCTTCTTGCATGACATACCAAATGTTGTTCTGCTTCCTGAAAATGTGTGATAAATCAGTTGATCCACTGTTTTTCTCAAGGATCCTTACTTAGTGTTAGTTTTCATGCACACGTTTTGGAATCTATGTAAAATATGCCTTAAATAGCTGAATAAAATAAATGCCAGGGCTCTTACAGCTTTTTCCACCTGCTTTCAATGCAGAGCTGCCAAACAATTTCAGTGGTTTATAGCCTGTTGCCCAAAATCAAATTCTGTGTTACTTTTGGTTTAAGGGCTAATAGCTTTTTGAAATATATTAGTGTTTTCTGGTGGCAGATCCAAGATTAGCTGTTTATCCATTGTTCCAAGAGGTATTCTATAATCCTGTGGCACAGTCAACTTTATGAGGAATTTTACAACCTTTCATGAGCGCATTGTGTTTTAAAATACTAAAAAAGCAGTTAAGGAGAGAGGAAAACAAAGCACTGCAGTGTGTCCCTCTGATGTTCCATTGGCCTTTGAAGTGCAGTGCTGGGCAGTGAGGAGGGATGACTGCAGGAATGACTGCAGGAGGAATCACTTTGCCCAGACAGATTGAGGAGCCAGCCAGCCAAAGTTTTTAAGTGCTGCAGAAATGCTTTACTGGAGGAGTATTTGCCTTAAGACAATGAACAGCCAGAGTGGGGGAGCCCAAGTCACTGCCAGACCTTGAGCGTGTCCTTGGGAGCAGCAGCAGCTCTGAGAGAACGACATCCACTGGACTGATGTCAATCAATCCTCATTTGTTCACGCGCTGAGATCAAAACCAGCGTGGGCAGCAGATTGAGGAGGGGGATTCTGCCTCTGGGCTCAGGTGAGACCCCACCTGCAGAGCTGCCCCAGCCCTGGGCCCAGCACAGGGAGGAGCTGGAGCTGCTGGGGAGAGGCCAGAGGAGGCTCCAGGATGATCAGAGGGATGGAGCAGCTCTGCTGGGAGGAGAGGCTGGGAGAGCTGGGATTGTTCACCTGGACAGGAGGAGCTTTGGGGTGACCTCATGGTGGCCTTGCAGGGCCTGAAAGAGCTCCAGGAAAGATGGAGAGAGACTTAGGACAAGGGCCTGGAGGGACAGGACACAGGGAATGGCTTCCCACTGCCAGAGGGCAGGGCTGGATGGGGTATGGGGAAGGAATTGTTCCCTGGGAGGGTGGGGAGTTGTTCCCTGGCAGTGTCCAAGGCCAGGCTGGACAGAGCTGGGAGCAGCCTGGGACAGTGGGAGGTGTCCCTGCCCATGGCAGGGGATGGAATGGGATGGGCTTTAAGGTTCCTTCCAACCCAACCCATTCTGGGATCCTTTTCTATGATTCTGGGATTTGAGGCAGTGCAAAAGCAGGACTTTGGGAGTGCATCCATTGCTCCCAGGTGGTTCCTGCAGGGCAAGGAAAGGCAGAGCACTGCTGGGGGAGGGCAGGGCTCAGGACACCGCTGCTTCTTGCACCGTTGCAAGCTGTGGGTACAACTGGGATGAATCTCTCCATAATACTTTATTCCTGTTTTGCATGGAGAAAAAGGGAAACACCCAAGTGCTGCGATGAGACAGACCAGAGGAGGGAGAATTGGATGGGCTCAGCACAGCTTTTTTTCCTTTAAAAACGACTCTGTGAGACCTTCAGCCCTAGATGCAAATGTATATCCCTCCAGGAGAAGTATTTCAGAGGCAGGGTCTAGCACATCATTTTCTCTCCCTGCCTCCTTAAAGATGTCATATCCTTACCCCACAACAAATGCTATTGTTGGAAAGAAAATGGAAAACCTTTCTGGCCATTCTTCTGAGATGAAAGCAGCAATCTTCAAAGCTAAGAACAATCCCTTCAGGGTAGCTGAGTAACTAGGCAGGCTATACAAAAACAGCCAGTTTGTACTTGTGAGGTATCGAGACTGAGCTGTTCGATCGGGCTGGAGATGTTCGGACCTGGCAGTGGCTGGAGTCGTCTGTCACTGGGACACGGTGGGCTGGGCCTGGGCACTGAATGGTGCTTGAAGCCTGTTTTTGTACTGGGGGAGAAATCACAGCCCATTTTGGACACCAGTTTTCATTTGATGGAGGGAGTGGCAGGTTTGACTGAGCCTTGGGATCTGCTTCCCTTTGCAGCTCCGCCATCCAGTGCTTGCTGGGAGTGGAGCAGGCTCAGCCTCCCCTGCTTTGTCCTCCCAGCCGAAACTCTGCTTTGTTTTGTCCCAAATCTCCTACTGCACTTTCACCTAAACATTGAACAAGAGGAGGAGACAGGGTTCTCTGTGAATAACTCCCCAGCTGAGAATATCTGCAGTAGAAAGGAGACTCCTACCTGAAAGGAGCTTCTTCTGGGGGCTTGCCCAGTGGGATTGGCAGAGTTGTGGACCCCACCTCCCAAACCAACCACCCACCTGTGGCTGGCACTGTTCCTGCACCAGTGCTGAGCTGAGGAGTTCAGGCTGCTCAGCCGTTCTGAAACTGCAGCCTTCGGTTGCGTGTCCGAATATTTGACCCGTGAGAAGATGGCCAAGATGATCAGAGGGATGGGGAGTTGAAGCTCCTCTGCTGAGGAAAGGCTGAGGGAGCTGACAGGAAAGGTGGGGACAGACGAGTTACAAGGCCCTGGCACAGGGTGCCCAGAGCAGCTGTGGCTGCCCCTGGATCCCTGGCAGTGCCCAAGGCCAGGCTGGACATTGGGGCTGGGAGCAGCCTGGGACAGTGGGAGGTGTCCCTGCCCATGGCAGGGGTGGCACTGGATGGGCTTTAAGGTCTTCTCCAGTCCAAACCATGACTCTGTGACTGCCCTGAAAACTCAGCTCTGGGCATTTTGCCTGGAGACACCCAATGAAACACCAAATCTGAAATAAAATCCAATTTGGTTTTGTTTTTCCCACTCCACCTTTCATTGAACTCCACAAGGGTACGCAGCACCTGTGAGGATTTGCTGAGACAGGCACTTGGTGTGTTTTGGGAACTGGGAAAGGAGTTCATATACAGATTCCCAAAATAAAACAAAAGGCTGCCTGAGAGGGAAGTTCAGTTGTTTAACTCAGAGTGTAAACACATATATGTCTGTTTCTTGACCTACTTGATTTTCTAAACATTAAGAACTGCTTTGAATTATTGTTTTTGCTAGGATGCAGACTCCTGAAATTTTTATGAGAAGCATCTTCTAAATTCTGTAGCAAGAATTTATTGATGTCAATCAGTGATGTTTAATCAGTGTGATGCAGTTCATACTGGCATTTGTCAAGCAGTCGTTGCCATCTGTGGTTCCTCTGTTGGGAGGTTTAAATTTTTTGGCTTAAACCAGTGTATTATTTGCAGATGGCCAGCCCACCATTCATAACCACAGCAGGATAAACACTGCCCTGGCATGGCTGGGGTGCAGTTTAAGCACAGTGCAAGAGACATCCGAGTACTGCAAAAGAAGAATTACATGAAAAGGCATAAGCAGGCAAGTATTTGTGCACAGTGGCTTGTAAAACTCACAGGATTTTTTAAGATTTGCTTTCTTTAATACAACACCGTTTGTATTTTGAGATCAACACACGGAGGGTTCTCATGGATAAGGAATAAAAGCAAGGTGTCAGTTTTCCGTTGGCATCTGTGGCTGCACCATGGCCAAGTCTCGGGTTTGTACCTTCAGAGCAGTCTCGGTGACTTTGGACTCTCATCCTGCCCGGCACGGTCCTGCTGGGGGAGCAGGAGCTGGGGCAGAGCCATGGGGGGTTCAGAAAAGGCTTTGAGCCTTGACCCTAAGCTCAGTATTTGGTGTAAGTCAGGGGATAAGTTGTTCCTCTGCAGCGTGAGCTGTAGCATCCAGAAAGTCCTCAGAGCCAGGCTCAAGTAGCAGCCAAGAGGGGAAACTCCATTTCTGGGCTCTCCTCTGCTGTGGGAGAGGCCTGATTGCTACAGGAAGCAAGAGCAGGCTTTTGGGGAGACAGCTGAGCCCTGAGAGGGCTCCTCCACCCCAGCACACTGACTTCTGCTCTTTGCCTGGACATTGACTTCTGCTCTTTGCCTGGACATTGACTTCTGCTCTTTGCCTGGATATTGACTTCTGCGCTTTGTCTTGGCTGCAGTGTCAGACCTGCACTTCTGACGGTCATGGGAAGGCAGTCCCGATGTTAATAGGAACAGGGATGGTGCACTTTGACTTTGGGATCTTTGAGCACTCCCCTGCTCCCCACAGGCACGGCCGTACTGTGGTGCTGGTGAAGGGACCAGCAGCTGAGTGTGTCAGCCTGGGGCCTAAGGGTCTGGTGGCAAACTGACCTCTTGTCCTGAAGGCTCCTAAAGGCTTTGGTCCTGGCCAGGTCCTTTGTGCCATCTCTTGGTTTCCTTGGGAATCGAAACCCCAGGGGAATGGCTCCCCACAGCCAGAGGGCAGGGCTGGATGGGATATTGGGCAGGAATTGTTCCCTGGGAGGGTGGGGAGGCCCTGGCACAGGGTGCCCAGAGCAGCTGTGGCTGCCCCTGGATCCCTGGCAGTGCCCAAGGCCAGGCTGGGAGCAGCCTGGGACAGTGGGAGGTGTCCCTGCCTGTGGCTTTAAGGTTCTTTCCAACCCAAACCGTTCTGGGATTCTGTGGTTTTTTCAAAGGTCTTCAGGCATCTTTTTGTTTGCTGGTGTAACATGAAGAAACATTGGTATTCCCTGGCTCAAGGACCATCAGGTGATGATTAGGTGCTGAAATAACTTAGGCCATGTAAGTATCTTCTGTAATAAAAAAGAAATAAGTGAGAATTTATTTTCCAGTCACACAAAAAGTCAATATTTAAAATGGATTTTCTGATTTTTCGATGATTTATCAAAATTTCAATGAACTTGCTCCTCTTGCCATTGTCCCTTCCCCCTTGTTTTTCAAGAAAGAAGCTGAAGCTTTACAAACCAGCTCTAGTAACAAAATGATTTAAGAATTAGATTCTGGTCATCAAGAGGAATATTGACGTTCAAAGCACCAAAACTGAAGAGTAGTTGACTTTAAGCTATGATTTTGTTTTTCGTAAGTTCCTCAATTTCTGAAGTCAGTCAAGAGCTGAAGCCATTCTAGAAGCTTTATAAATGCTGATCTTGGAAGATACTTATTGATAACCATAGCACAGATCTTTTTAATATCCTTCAGGGAACCATACAGCAATCTCGTAAGCTAAAAGCACAATAAGTTGCTTGTTTTTTCACAGCATTTCCCTGATGTATCAGTGATGAGCTGTCCATGCTCACAGGCTGAACTTAAAAATTCATGAAATATGAATGGAGTTATTGTAATGTGGAACTAAATATGTTCCCAACTTTGAAGATAACACTGAGGAAAGTTACTTTTGTGCATTAGCTGTTCCCATAGTGGAGAAAAGCGTTAAAGCTGGGGATAAAGGGTTCACTCCTTGATGTTAAATACGTGCCTGAAGTACTGCGAAAAATGGCTCAGAGACAGCAGAGTGAGCCATCAACTTTGGAATATTGGCTTCTGAAAATAATAAAACATCGTTCTATGCAACTTCTACTCATTTCACCAGCCCAGGCCTCACAGTGGTGTTGATGACCCTTGCAGGGAGCAGATTCCTGCATGGAGAAAACTCCAGCGGGAAAAACAAAGAGTTCATAGGCAACATGGAGGCTTAAATTCATCTGCCTGATGGACGTGGGGCTTTCTCAGAGGTGGTTTTAGTGGCAAAGTGACAAAATT
This sequence comes from Cnemophilus loriae, assembly GCA_013397755.1. NCBI lineage: Eukaryota > Metazoa > Chordata > Aves > Passeriformes > Corvidae > Cnemophilus > Cnemophilus loriae. The sequence goes on along the minus strand of VZTF01005786.1, from coordinate 148,940 downwards.
GAGACTGAATAATCAGGAATTCTTGAGAGCCTGAGAGAAAAAAGGGAAGATGCAACTCCTGAGCACCACCTGAATCCTGAAAACAAAGCAATAACCCAATTGCACTCACAGCACTCCAGCCAGAACTCTCAGATTTTGAGGAAACAAAACTGGCTTTAAATTGAACCTTTTCTGTGGATTTTGGTTTAGTTTTGGGGTTTTTTTCTTTAGCCAGTCATTGTTTTCATACAGGGATTTGGTCACAGGCTCATTTATGCAATTCAAGGAAATTTAGCTAAAAGACTCAAACTTTTTTTTTTTCCTTCCCTTTGATCTGGTGCTACAAGGCTGGAAATGCAGCTGGGTGCACCCTGGGATCATCTGGGAGAGGACTGAGCTGAGGGAAGGCACCTGTGCCCTGGAGAACCCCCAGCACCGGCAGAAGCTCCAGTGAGTAACAGAAACTATTTTTTCCTGCCTGTTTTACATCTCCCAGATTGTGAAGACAGTCTGCCCCAGATCTGTCATGGTATCATGCTACCATCACACACTCCTGAAGCGATCGGGGGGTGATAACTTCTGCAAATCAAGTTATTTTTGTATTTTTAATTCTTCTTGTAACTGGCAGCTCGTGTTGGCTGTATTTTAAGGAGCAAAGATTTCAGCTAAAGCATTACTATGTCATTAACCAATCCATTGAATATTCATGATTTAGTGGATTTTTTCCCCCACAGAAGGAGAGAAGTAATTATTTTGGCTAGCACTTGAAAAGTGTGTGTGTGCTGTTCACAGAACTCCACTGGAATGGGCAAAAATAGAATTTTTCTATTAGACAAGCAAACTGATCTCTGCCTGATACTGAGATATATCCTTTAGTTCTTCTCTATTTAGTAACAATGTTTCAAGCTTTTTTTTTTTGGGGGGGGGGGGGGGGTAAAGAAAATTTAAAAAAAAAAAAAAAAAAAACAAANNNNGATGTAATGAAAATGTTAAAAAAAAGATAAAAAATAGAAGGAAAAAACCTCCAAACTCTCCAGTGGAGGCTGAGCTATACCTTGGGTGAACCCTGATTTAGAGAGTGGGGTTTTGACAGATCTTTTCAAGCTACCATTTTGTATTTGCTGTTGGAATTTAGTCCAGTGTTCTGGGGGTGCAAAGCTCAGAGGAAATATGGGAGGAGGAGCTGCTCTCAGGACTTGGAATGCCACAAAGCGTAACTGTCCCTGGTCTCCTGCAGCTGTGTCCTGCTGGCGTCCACCTTCAAGGCTGGGTGACATGGAACAGCCTCAAGTTGTGCCAGGGGAAGTTAAATTAGATATTAGGAAAATTTCCTCACTGAAAGGGTGGTCAGGGCCTGGCACAGGCTGCCCAGAGCAGGGGTGGAGTCACCACCCCTGCAAGTGTTCAAAGGACGTGTGGGTGTGGCACCTGGGGACGGGGTTCTGGGGTGAACAGCGTGCTGGGGCTGGGTTGATGGCTGGACTCGATGGTCTTCGAGGTCTTCCCCAACCTCGGTGATTCTGTGATTCCCTGATTCAGTGGACTCTGTGATGCTTGTTGTTGTCATCTAAAGCATTCTGCGCTGCCTTGTCGCTGTAGGGGAGGGACAGAGGGATCTGTGTGTGGAGCACTCTGCCCCTCTGCTGACACAGGTGGCATTTGGCTCCTTGGCAGTCCCCGAGAGCTGAGCCTCGTTCAGAAGGTGCTGGGGGTGTTTCTCAGGACACACTGAGGGGAATGTGATGCTTAGTGTGAATACTTTGGGGTTTGCTTGGTCTCCTCAGGCCAGAAGTGACTGGAGTACCACTGAACAAAACTGAACTAACTTCCCCCACATTAAACAAACAAAGTTGTTGCTGCTGCTGAGAGTAGCGCGGCAGAAGAGGCCTGTGGAACACGGAACGCTGCAAAGCAGCTCAGGAAGGGGGGGCAGCTTTTCCTCAGGCTGGTTCCCTCAGCTGGTTCCCTGAGGAACCAACCTCAGCTGGTTCCCTCAGCAGTTCTGCAAAGGGAAGCGCTGCCCCGCTGCCCCCGAGGCCAGCAGCAGGGCCAGCGCTCCTGGAGGCAGGTGCAGCTGGGCTGGGGACAGTCCCAGGTGATGGGGTCATTCTCAGCCAGCACAGCCTCAAAGTCGGCTGCTTGCCTCTCCCCCGAGTGAGAGAACAGCAGCAGCAACAGCAGACACCTGGGGAGCTTTTGGAAGTTAATCCTCCTGGACAGGGCAGCGGGCTGTTGGCACACGTGTATTCTGAATTTTTAGCTCTCATGTTATTTCCCACACAGAGATTTTTTTTCCTTGCATTTTTTTGGACATCTTTATTTTCTCCTGCCGTGCTGCCCTCTCCGGGACCACCCTGTGGCCATCTGTCACCCTAAGGGGAGTTGTGGCTTTCTCCCTCCCTCCTACTTTTTTGGGGACTTAATTCTGCTCCTTTCCTGGGGGAAGTGGTGGCAAAAATGCTCGCTTAGTCCTTCAGCAAGGAGCTGCTTCAAATTCTTGCATTCTCTTTTTTAAGATCTTTTTTTTTTTTTTTTTTTTTTTTTT
>VZTF01005786.1:119490-144340 GCA_013397755.1 Cnemophilus loriae | reverse complement strand
CGCTCCCATAGCCCTGCCGGCAGCGCGGCGGCTGGCGGGGCCCCTCGGGAAGTTTGATGGCTTCTTTGAGGAGAGTCAAAGTCCTGCTGGTGTTAAACCTGATCGCCGTGGCTGGCTTCGTCCTCTTCCTGGCCAAGTGCAGACCCATCACGACCAAGAGCGGCGACTCCTTCCATGACATCCATCCCAGGGCAGAAGTGGCCAACTTGACAGCCCACGGCATCAGCTCCATCCAGGATGCAGTGCTGAAGAGGCTCTCGCTCCTGGAGGACATTGTCTACAGGCAGCTGAATGGTAGGAATAGTTCTCCTGCTCTTTAATGCCTTTGAGGTGGGGTTGGTGATGGTGAATCGAGGCTCGGAGCAGGTGCCCGCCTTGCCTGAAGTTTGCATGACGGACTCCTGCTCTCCCCTCTGTTATTGTGCGAACGGCGTCTCAACGGACCGAACCGATTTAGCATCTGATTTCCAAGTTCCGTGTGTGTTTAAAGCTCGGGGTACCTTGCACAGGATGGAAGGGAATGGTAGTAACAGAATGCTGCCTTTCAGATGTGTAGCGGCGGTCAGAAAATGACAGTGGCACGATTTCTGCATCAAACGAGCCGGGTGTGCAGTGGGCGAACACGGGTTGGAGCAGCACAGGGTGTATTGATCGAGGGAATGGCTTTTACTCCCACAGAGCTGGGTTCGGAAAGGAGTTTTTAAATGGCTCAAGTGTGTTGCATCATTTGAGTGCAGAAGGTCAGAAAGCACAAGGCACTTTCTCTAAGAAGTTAAGCAAACTATTCAGCATTTCCTATGGCTCAGCGCTGACAACTGCTAATTAAAATCTCAAGTAATGCTTCTCTTTATAGCACGGAAAAGGGATTTCTATTAAAATCTCACCAGGTTCAGTAGTTTCGAGATGTAGAAAGGGAGTTTTAAAGATGCTGTGCAGGATAGAGAAACACGTTGTAAAGATGTAAGAAATCTAGGTGAGGTATCTAATTAAAACACTCACTGTGGAAGCTGATTTTTTTAAAGTTGTTCCCCACAGATTCACAACTGGGGTTGCAATTTCAATCAAGGGTCTCGCTTATTGCTTCCAACCTCCGCAGCTTTAAATCCCTGCAAGTTTCTGTGTGTCGGAATGAGCAGAGTTGGTGTTTCTGGCGGTGTCAGTGTGATTCCCTCTCAGAGTTTGGAACGTGGAGCTCATGCCCCATTCTGTGCTGTGCTGAACCGAGAGCTGGTGTGTCTCTGCGCTGAACCTGAGCTGTAGCCGGTGTCACTTTGCACCCAGGAGGAGAGACAGGGGCAGGCATGCGGCGTGGCTTTCCCGAGCACTTGGCTCGGGCAGTGGCTTTGGGGACAGCGCTGGAGCACTCAGCTGAGGAGGAAAGTGTTACTGATATTCCTGCTTTATACACCTGAGTGAGAAACCTGTCCTGCCTGTGCGTGGCACTACGAGATGCTGAAGCAGCGCTGGTGGGTGATAAACAGAGGTGAGGCATAAGAATAACGAGGAACAAGGTAGAAAGTTGAATGTTATTTGCAATCACACTGTGAATTTGCCTGCGCCTGGATCCTGCCAGGGCAGAAGTTGCCAGGAGGATTTAGGCAGTTACTTGGGCAATAACTGCAGCTCAAGAGCCCTTATTCCAGGGCGCTGGACTAGGATAGGACGAGATCATGCAGCAGTCTGCCATCCCTGCAGACACCGAGGGTGAGCTGGGGTTATCGGTTTCTGCCCTTCTGTGGAGGTTAACGTGGGGCTCCGCGCTCTGCCCTGCCCCGGGCGCTGCTCTCGGCGCTGGCTGGGGCTGGTGAGAGGGGCTGCAGGGGCAGGGACAGCTCCGTGCCGTCCCCAGGCTGCTGTGGGCACGGGGATTGCTGGCCGCAGCCTGCTCGGGGCTGAGCAGCAGTCATGCACCTACACACCAGGGGAGGCAGAGAGGGAATAGAAATGTTGGCATATCACAGACGTTTTCTCAGGGCAGGCAGAAAGCTGAGCACATAAATGTGACATCTTGTCTGGCCTCTGCATCCTGGGGTGATTTATAGCAGCGCTGATCAGTCTGGCTAAAAAATAGCTCTGGCACAGCGCTTACGTAACTTTGGGTCAAGTGTATATTTGGTACATGTGGTTTAGAGAGAAGCTCCGGGTGCTCAGTGCTCTGAGGGGTGGCTGTGGGCTGTGCTTCAGCAGGGCTGGGGTTCACAGCAAGATGTGGGGGGCCAGGTGAACCCCCCCACCACCCACCAGCACTGAAAGGAAACAGGGGCACCGGGACAGGCCCTGAGACTGAGGGTGAGGAGCAGCTGGACTGGCTTCCCTGCCGGGAATTTTCTGTGCCTGGATCGGCATTTGTCCTGGGCACTTGAGGAACACCTAAAGCTGAAATCCTACCGCCTGCATGGAGTGTGCAAACAGGAGCTCACCACTTCTCGATTTTCATGTGGGTAGTTTTGTGCTGGTGCCTCACAAACCCCACCTTAGCTCTGGGCCAAGCTCCCTGCACAACGACCCACGGAGAGATTTCTCTTTTGGTTCTAAAAGGTCATGTTTTGTTTGAAATCTGAGCTGTGGTTTAGCAGCTACAAAATCATGGAATAAAGTATCCCATAGGGTGGCATGTGGAAAGCCTGCACCTCCCGGAGCATGGGGAAGTGTTTGGCCAAGAGAGAAGCTGCAACCCCGTCTGGGTGCAGCCAGCTATGGATTTCTTCTGCATTATGGGACTTGGCTGGATTTCAGTGGGACTTGAAGCCATCTTTAAAATCCTGAGTCTCTTCAAAAGCTCCATTCTGTACAGATGAAATGAGCAATCTGATCGTACCATTGCTGTGGGTTTGGTTTGTGAGTCATGTAGTGTAAAGCATATTGGAAATAACAGCTCTCAGTGGTACAGCAGCCCTCCTGTTTTATGTGTGTGTATTTATTTATCTCTGTAAAGGTTGGCCATGAAAACAAGCTGAACAACAGCACCTTGGCTCTGGGAAAGGAGGGGTTTGACACAATCATTCTGTCTGAATGACGTTTCTCTGCCGTGCCATTCTGGAAATAACACCAGGCTCCCTCTTACTCCTTGCTGGGCAAGAAGAGCTGTCCCAAAAGTGGCCCAATCTGTACATTTGCTTTGTTCTTTCTAAAAGTTGATTATTGCTCTTTAACTCGTTGCACAGGTTGTGTGGGGTTTGCTCTTTGCTGGTCTCTAATTGATGGCTCCCACACACAGAGGTCCAATGTGCCCTTTGGAATGGAGGGCTTTGTGTGTGCAGGTGCTGATCTGGGAGTTCAGAGGATTTTTAATTTCTGCAGTCACTTTTATGGATGGAATTCTCTTGTCCAGCAGATGTCCAGAGAAAGCTAGTGAAGGTCAGAAAGGAACGTGTGTATTTTACTGTGGGTGTTAACTATAATTTGTCTTTTTGACCCAAGCCTGGGTTTTTGTGTGCTGACATTTACATAAGCGCAAATTGTGATCCAGATTATTTCCAACTTTATGGAGGTTTGCACAAATGAACTTTTCAGTTGTCTCCGTGTTTACAGAGAGGGGGTTTCGGTGCTGTGTGACCGGGTGAGGAGCTGCAGGAGTAGAGAGTCGGAAGGGAGCATTCAGCATTTGCAGGAGCCGTGTGCTGCTTCCTGGGCAGTGCCAAGCAACGTCTTCCCGTTAGCTCGTCCCGTTCCTCTGGGGCAACTGTAGGAACCCATTGATGGCCATGAGGAGTTTAAGAAACTGGGCATTTATAGGACCTTGAGAGAGCAAAGGTGGGCCAAGCTTTTAACATCCCAGTGGCTGTAGTGACACATCACAGGGTGAGTGGCACGGCTTGAGGAAAGCCGGCGTTTGTGTCCAAACAGTGTCCCAAGGTACTGTGAGACCCTCTCAGCGGGACGGGTCAGTAAATGGTGCTGCCATTGGAAAACAGGGATTGCAGGAGGGAGAGAACTCTCAATAAACCCTGGGTTTGGGTGTGGGGAGCCGTCCCCTGTACCTGCCATAGCTGAGCATCTGGGAAAGATGTGAACAGGTCACTTGTGCTGCTCCCTGGGGACCTGAGGAAGCTCCCAGGCAGCCACCTTCCAGGCTCTGTGTCCAGCAGAGGTCTGGCTCTTGGATCAAAGCCTCCAAGCAGTGTGAAGGCTGGAAATTCCCTCTCTAGTGCTTTGGATAGTGGTGGATTCACAACAGCTGCCTGGAAGTATACTGCAAAATAGTATAAAAAGTCTGAACTTCAAGCTGAATACTGGTAAGACAGAGAACAGAAGGGCATTGCTGACTCATCCAGGGCTCTTCTGTTCAATTTTATTTTGTAGTCTCTCAACAGATTGTAGAATCACAGAATGGTTTGGGTTGGAAGGGACCCTAAGGACCATCCAGTTCCAGCCCTCTGCCATGGGCAGGGACACCTTCCACTATCCCAGGGTGCTCCAAGCCCCGTCCAGCCTGCTGTGTAAGATCTGGGAGAATTAAAGCTATTTGTAAATTGTTGTAAAAGAGAGAGCAGTGATGAAGGAGTGCTGAAGTGAAGCTGGCCAGAAAAGGGTTGAGCAGAGAGGGCTTTTCCTCCTGTGCTAAAGAAATGTACAGATGAAACTGCTGCTTTTACCAAATGTTAATGTTGAAGAGGAACTTTACATTCCTTGGGGGTGAAATAAGCCTGTGTTCATTTTTTAAAGCAGCCTGCATCTGTGCTTTTGCACATGGAATAATGTGAACATGCTGAGGTATGGCCAAGTGCATGCCAGCAGCCTCCTGTGTTCTGGCTGTGCTCTCATCTGCTCATCCAATTAGGAAATTAACTTTGGGAGGGTTGCATATGGACATGGAGGCTGACACTGAACCACAGCCCTCAGCACGGTTTTGCTATCCTTGTAAAGTGGCACTTAATTAACTTAAAACACTTTGGAGATATGTGGATTTGCTTCCCATAAGGATAAGATAATGCTTATCTTCTCTAACACTTATCATCCTCCAAACACATTACAAACTCAGCTAACCACTGAGTATAGAAATTATATATGTAAATTCGGCAGATTAAAAGTGGTTTTATCAGCATTTAGGAGAATGTAATAGCACTACACCCACAGACTGGTAGTATTAAGGTTTTAACAGGTAGGTAATATATTAACTTCAATGCTAAGGAATTCCCTGATTGAGATAAATAACTAAGTGTAAATAACTGAGAGGAGGGAAAAGCTGGTGGAGACAGAAGGGCCCAAACTTTAATGGTGCTATTGAACTAAAATAGTTCTTTATACAGCAGAGCCTTGGTGGGTGAAATCCTTTGATACAAGAAATGGTGATGTGGAGATAAGAGATACACGATGGGATGTGGCTGCTGTGTTAACTGATGGTTGTCACACAGCAGCTGGGATGCTGCTTCCCTGTCCATCCCACTCCCAGGATGTTTCTGAAGTAGGAAATAACTGTATTATGTAGGATGGCCTTTACGTATTATACAGCAACTGGATGAAAATTGCCACTTTAACATTCAGGATATACCCAACAGATTTGGTTGCCATATTCTTTATTAGGAATAATGAAAATTATGCATTCAGTACCTGCTTTTAGGAGTTCTCAGCCTAAACTTCCTCACAGCAGGAGAGGGGTCTGCACAGGCTCAAGGCACCTGAGAGCTGCTGCCTGTAAATTATTCTTAGCAGGTTCCTGAGAACTGGGTTTGATACCAATCAAGGAATGAATAAAGGAAATACTTCTTAGAGAAATAATAGAATTAAAAGATGAGGCTTAAGATAGGCATTTAGAAGCATCTGGAAGCTCAGACATTAATGTGACATTTAGTTTGCAACCCGTCTGACAAGGAGCTGATAGATAATTCTGGGGTTTGATGGTTGTTTGGCATCGTGATCCAAATATTCCCCGTCATTGACAAGGAATGAGTAATAAGCCAGTACCACATTTGTCGTGCAGAGACTACGCAGGATTCATGGGATGCAACAGCAGTGACCAGAATACAGTGACAACAGTGGTGTTTTAGTTTTGCATATTAATTCAGGCCTCCCTGCATGGAGAAACAGAACCTTCCCTGGCTGGTAGAATTCACAAAGGTACGTTAGATTTACACTGCCTGTTTAGTTGTGCAGCTATGAGAAATATCTCCCCAGGGATACAAAACACCTAGCAAGGTGCTGTAATTATGTGAATAACAGTCCTGTTTGCAAGCCTCAGTCTGGATCAGTGGTGTCTCCAGGGAGAGGCACTTGGAATTGGATTTATTTGGAGAAGCATGGGCATCTAGAGATGTTTCAGTTCCTGGAGGCTTCCAGCTGCCACTCCAGACTCTGCCTGGGTGGAGTTCTCCCCCGCTGGGCTCCCAGAGCACCCTGGATACCCCGGGCCCTTTGGGATGGCAGCAGGAATTGCTGAGGAGCAGTCCCGTGCTTGCTGTCTTGGAGATGTCCCCTCTTGACCAGGCAGGGCCGATGGATGAAGTTGGCTTTATGCATGTGCTGTCCATGTGCTTGGGGAATCTTCTGGTCCATTCCAGGCCGCCATCCTCCCTCCTTATCCTCTCCTGGCAGAGAGCACGAGTGTTGCTGATCAGAACGTGCAGCCTGGGAGAAACCCACCTGTTAACAGGGCACGGCACAACAGCAAAGGGAAATGAGCCTGCTCAGGTAACCACGGAGGTTTTACTAATTTTGTGATTCACGCCACTAATCTTTGCCTAAAATGGAACATCTGGTCCAGATGTTGCTGGCAGGATGCCAGTTGCCTGCTTCTCCAGACGTGCCTGAGCTGCGGGGTGTAGCTGAGGGCATTCTGCATTGATAGATTACATTTAAAAGGGAGGCCTATTTTTGGTAAGATGTCCTTATCAAAGTCTGCAAAGGGCTGTTCAAGCTGAATACTCGGAGTACTGACCCTCCTGTGAGTCAACAGCAGTGATTCAACTCCAGAAATGTATCTGAGCAGCACAGAGATTATTTTTCCTAAAGAGTTCTGGGAGTACAAGCAACCGTATTTTCCAGCCCCCAGTCCCCATGGTCAGATTTGTTCTAGAAATTGTTGAATGCTTTACACCTTATAGCTACAAGCCTTGCTATTTCTGCCTATAAATCTAATAGCTATCGACCCACATTCTGACATCCCCTGACGGTTATCTAAAAATAACGCAGGAATGATGCAACGAGACGTAAAACTGTGAGGAGAGGGCTGTGCTGAGCCATCGCAGCCTGCTCCAGGTGCAGCTCAGGGCTCTGCTGCTCGGGTCCTTGGAGAGATGCAGAGTTACCTGAAAAAGGAAGACAGTTCCTGGTGAGTCGGATAAAAATCACAGTTGGTGTTTTCCTTTTTAAAATCCGATGCTCGGCGCTCGCACGGCGCTCGCTGTGTAATGAATCCCAGCTCCTGTGATCCTGCCCTCCCAGGGTTTCCTCCCTGGGAGTCACTCTGATCCCTGATACCCCAGAGAGCGATGCCGAGCGCTGCCTGCCATGTCCCAGCACTTGTTCTGCCTTGGAACAGGAAGCACCGACAGCATCACTGCCTCTCTGCTGGGGGAGTAATCCGAGAACTCTGCTGTAATGGATTTGTTAAAAATAGGGATCTCCCTGGGCTCTGCAACCCAGGCTGGTGTGCAGGAGCACCGTTCTTCCTGCTGGCAGGGAAAATGAGAGATCTGTGGAGCTCAGGGGCTGTGTCACACACAGTCAGTCATCGCATCTTCCCTCACAGCTGGCACGCCGTGGTGCACACGGGGACTTCATTCCAGTGCAGTAAAACCACCGGTGTGATGTGTCAGCATGGGATGCTCGGGAAGGAAGGGGAATCCTTGGTTCCTCTCCCCTTTAGTACCCTGAGCTGTGTGCAAGTGGAAATGACTTAGAATCACAGACTGGCTTGGGTTGGAAAGGACTTTGAAGCTCATCCAGTGCCACCCCTGCCACGGCCAGGGACACCTTCCACTGTCCCAGGCTGCTCCAAGCCCCAGTGTCCAGCCTGACCTTGGACACTGCCAGGGATCCAGGGTGAGAGGGAAGAATTCTCCTCCAATATCCAATCCAACCCTGCCCTTTGTCAGTTTAAAGCCATTTGGTCTTGTATCCCCTCCCATGGTTTGAGGTGTGAGTGCCCCCAGCACCTCCCTGGCCCTGGAAGGGGAGGACTCAGGCTGGGAAGAGCTGGGCTCTGCCACGTGCTGCCTCTGAGCATCCTTGATCCCTCTGACTCCCTTCCCCAGCACCCAGACAGGATTCAGGGCTTCCTTTGCTCCCATCTCCTCTATGGAACAGCGGGGCCTTTCTGTGGTGGTGGGCACTGGAAATCCAGACTGTTGTTCCTTGGTGCTGCTGAGACAGAAAGCCATTACAAGAGAGAAAGCAGCAGTGGATTAACAGACACCAGCAGTGCCCCAGCCGAGTTATTCTGGGTTTTTCCTCGAGCTGCAGAGCCTCAGAGAGCCAAGCAAGGTTTCTTACCTGCTGATTGTCAGAATTTACTTAACCTTAGTTTTAATCTTCATTAGCTCATGCAGTATTTTGGGCAGGGTAGTGGCCCACCGTGGCTGTGCCTGTTCTCAGAGCATAAAGGTAAAGTGAGAAGGTTAATTTTAAAATAACAATTGAATATCTTTCTCGGTCTTTGCCTAGATTGCACTTTAAATGAAATCACGAGGGCACTCACGTTTGCACCAAATTACTGCTAATTCTTCCAAAGCAGTTGCTTGATCACACTTTACAAACACAAAGCAGAGGAGGAGAATAAGAAGTGAAAAGCCATTTAATGAATTTTAAAGCTCGCTTATATTCCATTATTGGATTTTAAATAATTTTTGTTGACCTTTGTGTGTTTTTAGTATTTGCTGCCTTCAGAGAGGTGGGCTGGAACACTGAATTCTTTAAATAGCTAGGAACATAAACCCCCTGTTCTGCTGGATTTTATTTCAGTTTTCCCTCTTTGTGCTGACAAGACAATAACAGTAATCACCATTACCCTGGTGTAAACCACGTCGTGCCTTGCCCTTTGCTAAGTGTAGCCCAAGCGCCGTAATGTGGGATTTCAGTTTGCTGGAAGTTGTTGCTCTTGTCATCAGGAGGGACTGGTGCAACCACTGAGGGCAGCAGGATCCAGCAGGAAAGGCTCGGGGCTCAGGTATAACTCTGATGTTTTGTGTGATGCTCCAGCAGTCGCACAGAATAATATTAGAAAATAATATGTAAGTTAGGGATTTATGTTCCCTTATGTATTACTGCAGGGATGTCTCAAGGACAGGAAGAGATGAGGGTTTTATGTGGGAAATGATACGAGAACAAAGAAAACCTTGCAGACGAGTTTTGGTTATTTGAAGATACTTGGAAATCAAAGCGGTGGGAACAGAAAAAGTGAGGCAGGAGAGATGCTGGGCTCGCTTCTTCCTCCTTAGGGAATCCCACGGAGTGGATCAGGCTGGAAGGGACCACGGGGGGGCCCTGGTGCCACCTCCCTGCTCAGGCAGGGCCAGCCCAGAGCACAGGGCACAGGACTGTGTCCAGAGGGCTCTGGAATATCCCCGCTGAGGGAGACTCCAGCCCCTCCCTGGGCAGCCTGTTCAGGGCTGGGCACTGCCCAGGGCAGGAGTTCTGCCTCCTGTGCAGGGGGAATTGCTGGACATCCACACCCGAGGGCTGGGATGGAGCCTGGATGAAGCGATTCCCCCTCCCTTAGGCTGTGGCTGTGCCCAGTGGCCCTGACTGGTTCCTGTCCCTGATACTTGGTGCTATAAACCAGTGAGAAACAGGCTGTTCCCAAACCACTTAACAATATAAATCACGCAACAGAATGAGGCAGAAGATTGGGGGGAGGGAGAATTAGACCTAAAGTTGTGTTAATTCCCTGTCACATTTGGATTTCAAACTCCAGTTGGTTTAAATCTGTATTAATTGCGTGTTGATTAGGTTGAAGGGGAGATATGTTGGAAAATTAAATAATGGAGTCATAGAATATCCTGAGCTGGAAGGGGCCCACAAGGATCATCCAGTGCAACCCCTGGCCCTGCACAGGACACCCCAACAATTAATAAAGCAGTTATTAAAGGGACAAAGAGGAGCCCTGGCTGTGGGAAGCGGGGGGAACCAGAGGTGTCAGTTTGGAGGAGCAGGTGCTGCTGGTGGGACAGGCCTCTTTGGATGAAGGGACGGGGTGGACCCTGCCAGTCTGGTTTTCGGGCCCCTCAGGTGGAGGTCAGGAACAAACCTTCAGTCTCTGGAGAAATAAATGATGGATTTACCCCGTGGGCTGGGGGAGATGCTCTCTCTGGCACGGAGGGGGATGGTTCAGACGTGAGGCTGTTTGCCCAGTGCTGGGTTAAGAGGGGACAGTGAGTGAGGTGCATCGTGCAGGTGAATTGTGGACATGCAGACACCTCTCAAACCTCCTCTCAGGAGTGTCTGGAGTGTTCCTGCCTTTTACAGTGTCTGACATGGGAGGTGTTGTGGGGTCAGGTCATATTGACTTGAGTTGCCTTGGATCAAGCACTGAATCAATCCTGACTTTCTGGGGGAGTTTAATCACTGTTCTGACAGACATGAAAGGGGCTAGGCAGTAAAATGGGATTTTACACTTTTATCAGTCTTTTCCTAGTAAGTTGCTCAACTTCAAGTACTAATTAGTGCTGTGTTCCTTCCATGAATTTTCCTTCCTACCGATGCTGTCTGTTTGATCCGAGAGCAGCGCCAGACCTTGCAAATTAGAGCTGCCTGCCAGGCTGCAGTGGGGACAGAGAGCAGGAAGGAATAGAACTTAGACATCACATCCCCATTGGAGGCCTTCAGCATAATTTATGCTCTTTTTGCAGCTGTTTGGAAAATCCTGGAATTCCCTTCAATGCCCAGCTCTGCATATCCAGAAACACCTAGCTCCAATTCCAGAAATTCCAAAGAAGTTGGATTTGGATATCCATATTCACTCCAAAGCTGCAGACCTGGGTGGAGACATCTCTGGTAGCATTTTATTCTGAGGCTGCCCAGACTCTTCCAGCACGAGAAACTGCTTTAATTTGTTTATAATTTTTCCAGTTAGACTGAGATGGTCAGATATTGTCAAGATCACGTTTATCTTTAATGCCATCAAACTGGTCCAGATGTTTCTGGGAAGGATGTGTGAGAAGAATCACAGAATGTCCTGAGCTGGAAGGAATCCTCAGGAATCACCCAGCCCAGCCCCTGGCCCTGCACAGACACCTCAACAACCCCACCCTGGGCACCCCTGGCAGCGCTGTCCAAACGCCCCTGGAGCTCTGGCAGCCCCGGGGCCGGGACCATTCCCTGTTCCATGTACCAAAAACAGGTACCACTGTCCCCGTGGAGGGACAAAAGTGGCTAAAAAGGGAAAATGAGTGGAGTGGTTGAACCAGCAGCTGGAAAAGAAAGGGTCTGAGAAACCGTGGGAGGAGAGAAGGGAGGAGATGAGGAGGCTGAGATGGGTGGGGACCCTGGGAATTGAGAGGGAGAGGTGGGGCATGGGATGGGACAGGGTGTCCAGGCAAGGAGCAGCAGTCCCGGGGGCATCTCTGGATTGCTTCGGGAATATTTGAATGTTGTGCAGCTGCTTATTTTGTTACAAGTAGTGGAAAAAGGGCTCTCTGCAAAAAAAGTGTCTTTTCAACTCACTGCTTTATATAAATGAAGTGTAACTAAAAGGAGAGGTACTTCCAGAAGCCTTAATGGCAAATGTAGTCCTTGGAAGTTTGTTCTGGTTTGGTGATTCCAGCGTGAGCCTCGCTCAGGAGATGAGTGGGTGCAAAGCAGGGCAGGTATTATTAGCTGTGCAAAGCAAAACAATACAGTTGCTGTGGAAAAATTACAGGGTTTGTGCTGAAGCAGATATTTAACCTTTGTTTTTACAACTCCAGAAATGAAGCAGTTTGTTTCTTAATGTGGGTTTAATGCTGCAAGTGTGTGCTGACTGGATTTTCACATGGAATGGAAGAGATGCTGGGCTATTAAAGTCTGGTTTAACGATCTCTTTTCCCATAACTCCTAATATTTGCCATTCACTAATTATGATGTTCGAAAGTAGTTTGCATTTGCAGTAGGTGTCTTAAATGCTGCAGCTGTTTTAGTTTCAAGCTAACTGCTGGTGACATTTTTTTTAAATAAAGAAATATTGTGTATTAGTGGTGATTTTTGGAGGCTGGCATGAAGAGCTCACCTCAGACTGTTCTTTATTAGGAGGTTTTTGATGTCCAGGCCCCCAGTGGAAGCAGAAATAGATGTGGCAGAGGAACAGTGCTAGAGAACACAGAAGCTTTCTGTGAGCATTTTTTTGTGGTGTAAACTCCTGTGAGTCAGCGAGGGTGTGCCCAGGGGTGGCTGCTGAGGGGCCCTCTGTGGTTTGGGATTATCTGTTTGTTTGTTCTTTTAAATCCTTGAGATTTTCTGGCAATTTTATAATAGGAGAAATGTGTCTGAGAGGTCACAGCCTGGGCAGCAGCTTCACAGGGACGCTGTGGGAATGAAAAGAGCAGAGTGGTTTGTTCATGGCCCATTTTGCTGCTCCAGGGGACAGTGGGATGGGACCAGGCGACCTCATTTAGGGTCCCGCAGATGTTGTGAGGACACTGACCTCTGTGTGGGGTTTGCAGGGCAAGGTTTGGGTAGCAGGGGGCTGCAGGGCTGCCGTCTGTGGGAAGCTGCTGGAAGCTTCCCCCACGTCCAAGGGAGCCGACGCCAGCCGGCTGCACGGCGGCTCCAGGGAGATCCACGGGGGAGCAGAGATCCACCTGCAGCCCCAGGAGGAGCCCAGGCCAGAGCAGGGGGTCTGAAGAGGCTCTGACCCCGTGGGAAGCCCCTGCTGGAGCAGGGTCCTGGCAGGACCTGTGACCCTGTGGAGAGAGGAGCCCACCTGGAACAGGTTTGCTGGAAGGACTCGTGACCCCATGGGAGGGACCTCAGTGGGGCAGTTCCCGAAGGACTGACCCCATGGAAGGACTGACCCCATGGAAGGACTGACCCCGTGGATAAAGGGATCCCTGGAGCAGTTCCTGAAGGACTGACCCCCGTGGATAAAGGGATCCCTGGAGCAGTTCCTGAAGGACTGACCCCATGGATAAAGGGATCCACACTGGAGCAGTTCCTGGAGAACTCTCCCCTGGAAGGGACCCCAGGCTGGAGCAGGGGCAGAGTGTGAGGAGTCCAAGCCCTGTGGAGGAAGGAGCAGCAGAGACAACGTGTGATGGCCTGACCACAGCCCCATTCCCATCCCCCTGAGCCTCAGAGGGGGAGGAGGGAGAACAAATCCAGAGTGAAGTTGAGCCTGGGAAGAAGGGAGGGGTTTGGAGAAGGTGTTTTAAGATTTGGGTTTATTTCTCAGTTTCCTGCTCTGATCTGATGGGTAATAAATCAAAC
Organism: Cnemophilus loriae; assembly: GCA_013397755.1. Lineage (NCBI taxonomy): Eukaryota > Metazoa > Chordata > Aves > Passeriformes > Corvidae > Cnemophilus > Cnemophilus loriae. Next base: position 131,005 of record VZTF01005786.1, on the reverse strand, counting down.
TGATTTCCCCCAGCTGAGTCTGTTTGCCCATGGCAGCACCTGGTGAGGGGGGTGAGGGGTCTCTCCCTGCCCTTCTCCCACCCAGAGCCTTTCCCTGTGTCCTCCCTCCCCTGCCCAGCTGAGCAGAGCAGTGACAGAGGGGCTTGGTGGGCACAGGGTGCCCAGCCAGGGTCACCCCACCACAGCCTTATTGTGCAAGTGACCTCCCTGCACAGCAGAGCTGAGAATGCCAGAGAAGTGGTAAAAAAACCCCGCTGGGGTATGAGGCTGGGGCTGTACCTGAAGGAAAAAGGAAATGAGCAACTCAGAACTACTGGGATGCTCTGCAAGCAAGGCAAGCCTGTTACCTCAGCTGTCTGTTCCCTGTGTGTGTTATTTTACCTTGAATTTTACTTGCGTTGTTTTTTTTTCTTAATCCAATTTCTCAATCACCTTCACCAGAGGCAACTCCAGCTGTGGCTTGACAGCTGCTACTGTCTTCTCCAGCATGTGCTGCCAAAATCCCAGTTGATTCTAGGGCTTAAGGCACAGTGCTGTCTATTTTCTGTATTTCTGCCTCCTGTGAAATCATACATATTAATATCAATCATGCTCTTTCCAAATTCAGAAGCCTCCAGGCCTATTGCAGTTATGGGGTATTTTTTTAATGTAGTTTTTGGCAGGTGTGCCCAGGCAGTAACACAGCTCGTGAGCATGGCCCGGGGCAGAGCTCTGGGGTTGACTTGGGTGGACCCAAGTCTTGAACTAAAACCTGGAACTCTTAAGGAAGCTTGAGCGTGAGTGAAAACTTGGGATACACTCTCTCCACTTCCCATGCTGTGAAATAATTCCTTGGCTTGGCAGAAGGGGCTGTGGTGCCAGGGGTGGGATGTGCTGCAGGACCTCGTGCTGGGCGTTGGGTGGGTGCTGCGCACACCTGCTGTGGGTACCTTAAACTGAGCTCATTTCCTGCTGCTTTTGGCTCCACGCTCCCTCTCTGCAGTGTAGAGGGCAAAATGCTGCTGCTCTTGGAGGCAGTGTCCGACCTGCAGCCCCCCTCTCGCTCTTCTAAAAGTATTAAAACAGGAAGAGAGATTTTCCCTTTCTTGCCTGCTCCTTCTTTGGCATTTCTCACACCTCCACACTGAGCCTTGGCTTAAAGCCTTAAGAGTTGAAATTCAAGAAGTTAGGGAGGGGGGAAAAAAGCTGATCCAGGAGTCTTCTGCCTGGATCAATGGAGCAAAAGAACAGGCTGAAGTTGCACAATCGGGAGTCAGGAGAAGTTTGCTCATGTGCTGTGTCAGGAGCTTGTACAGGCGATTATCTTCAGAGGTGCAAAAGGCAAAAGCTTTTCCGGTCTAAGGAACTTCCTTGTTACTTGAGTTTTAAAATGCTGATTTTTAGTTTATTTTTTAAAACAAAATTGCTGATAGGGCATTCAAGTAATAATGACATTTTTGTGGTTCATTTTCTTTGACTCGTTTTTCAGATGTTACTACATCAAACCTTTCCAGTATTTGCCTCCTGTGAGCACTGGGATCCCTTTTCCTGCCTTCGGTTGCATTCCCTGCACTCTGCACACTCAGTCCTGCCGGGCCCCCAGGGCTTCCCAAAAGGAGCTGGGCGGGAGCAGCCTGGGCTGCCCAGCCTTGGAGCAGAGCTCAGCTCTCCAGGTGTCCCTTGTCACCTGTTCAGTGACCAGGGCTGGAACTGGGACCAGCAGGAACATGTTCTGTGAGTGCATGGGCACAGCTCAGGGATTTCCTTATTCCTTGAGTATTGCCTGTCCTGTGGAGCCAGGCTGGGAGAGCTGGGGGTGCTCACCTGGAGAGGAGAAGGCTCCAGGGAGAGCTCAGAGCCCCTTCCAGGGCCTAAAGGGGCTCCAGGAGAGCTGGAGAGGGACTGGGGACAAGGGATGGAGGGACAGGACACAGGGAATGGCTTCCCACTGCCAGAGGGCAGGGATGGATGGGATACTGGGAAGGAATTGTTCCCTGGGAGGGTGGGGAGGCCCTGGCACAGGGCGCCCAGAGCAGCTGTGGCGGCCCCTGGATCCCTGGCAGTGCCCAAGGCCAGGCTGGATGGGGCTGGGAGCAGCCTGGGACAGTGGGAGGGGTCCCTGCCCGTGGCATGGAGTGAGATGGGCTGTGAGGTCCCTTCCAACCCAGACCGTTCCAGAATTCTGTGAAACCTCTGGTAGGGTTTAAAACCCTGCAGCCCAACCTGTACATTTTTCTGAGGAGCGGGCCCTGCCTGCATCCCTTCATGTAGGGGGTTGGGAAAACCCAAGGAGCTCTGTTTCCATCATTGCAGCTGTAAGCTCTGCTCTTCGCAGGGATTTCAGCAGGGTTAGGATCAGGCTTTGCTTCTGAGCTTTATTAATTGCCAGTACGAATTGGAATGCTCTGTGCTAGGCTAAAGAAATAAAAAGGTAGAGCCTAATTTTCAGGCTGAAATTGAGGTAAGCTGGGCTTCTCTCATGTGGGTCCCTTGAGCTTTTTCTGTCTAATTCAAGAGATTTTTTTTTTTTCTTCTTTCTTCCCCTTGCTGGGTCACGAAAAGCCTTTGTATTCCATGTGCATTGTGTTACCTGTCAGGGACACGGGCTCGTAGCTGTGGGCCACGTTCAGAACTACCTGTAGGGCAGCCACCTTCCAGCTGTCCATTTCTGTGGCTCAAGTTGGTTTTTCTGACAAGTATGGACACTTTCATATTTATACCCGTGACAGAAATGAATCAAATTAGTCTGAAATCCCCCTTTGCTCTGACAATGCTCTGCACTTTCCTTACATTAAGGAGATAAGGAGACGAACAAACCTGCTTTGAAGATGAGCTGATTTCCATAGCAGGCAGAGTGACCTACTTAGAGGGAGAGGGGGAGCGAGCGGGGCTGGAAGTGGGCTCTTTATTTATTTATATAATCTCCAAGTGTGTGCGTCAGCTCCCCTGGCTGAGCCCTCTCCCGACGCTCACCTGACAGCGGCGCAGGGCGCGGAGCTGAGCGAGCGCCGCTTGTCCTACGAGGATCTGCTGCGTGTGCCCAGCCTGGCGTCGGAGGCACGGGGGAGGTGACACCGTTCCCACAGGGCTTTTGGGAATGTTCCTCTTGGCTTCACGCTGTGGGAAATCCGTGTGGGTGCCTCACTGAAACGAGGGGCAGCAGGTGCCTCGCCTTGGGGTCTCGAGAGTGGCGTGTTCAGAGCCGGGGAACGTCCCTGTGGGGAGCTGCCAGAGGGCTCTGGAGATCCGGGGATGCCCCAGGGGATGGGATGGAGCAGCAGCGGGCTGGTGAGGTGTATTTGCTCCTGTTTTTGCACACTCCTGGTTTGGCAGCCAGGTGACACACGGGGTCACGTATGTGCCATGGAATGGACACTGCCTGGGTGGGGGTGGGGTTTGTGGCCTGTCCTCTTTAAAATGGGCTCTCTGAGTAACCTGTGTCTGATTGGGTTCGGGTCTGCGAGGCCGGCGCTGTCCCTGGTCATTGCCCTTGGGGTGAAGTCAGTGTGTCACAGAATCATCACAGGGGGTTTGGGGCCAAAGGGACTTAAAGCCCCTCAGCCCTGGGGTCCCCCTGCCGTGGGCAGGGACACCTTCCACTGGGCCAGGCTGGCTGATGCGCATCTGGATCAGAGTGACCATGGCCACACCAGCCACGGAAGTGCATCATTTGTACCCTAAGAGCTGATGTTCCTGTCCCAGTGGGTTTGTGACCACCCCTCACTCAGGTGCTGAGGGCTGGCTGGGCCCTGCCAGTGCTGCTTCCTGGAGTTGTGACTTAACTCCGCTTGCATCACCTGCAAAACAATTTCTAAATCCAGAGTTGGTGCAGCTCATGCATTGCAAGAAACTGTGACGATCCGAGCTTTCACAGGCCCAGGACTGATGGACACTCCTGCATGTCCAGTGGGATGTCCTGAGTGTCCGGGCTGTTGGTTGGAGCTGCTGGCTGGGACAGCCTGGTCTGAGCTGCTCGTGTTTTTGTAGAGATGAAGATTTGTTCGTCTAGGCAGACAAGGCACTAAGAAGTTTTCTTGCCTTCCCTGCACAGGGACAAGTATTTAGTAAGAACAACGTGTGTCTGGTTGTCTTTGCCTGAAAATGCCTGCCCTGTGGGTAGCTGGGTTTCACTGGAGCCCTATGCTGAGTTAACAAAGCCTGTCAGGAATTTGGCAGAATCTGGGAACTGAGTTAAAAATTAAGCACTGACAAGTAGGTGAAAAAAGCCTGTTCACAGGCACCTCGGGGCATTAGTGCTCCTGTAACAACTTTGTTCTGTGCAATTACTGTCCCCTGTTGCTTTTTAATAACATTTCTGTTTCTCTGAGTCAAAACTCAGCTCCTCTCAACTTCCATCCTTCACTAGGAACAGCAAACCTGTGAAGTCTAGAGGAAATCTGTGGCCTGCTTTAAGTAATGTATAAAAAGCGAATTTATTGACTCAATGCAGAGAGGAAACCTCGACAGGATGAAGAACTTCTTTCCATGGAGGGGCAGAGCCCTGGAACAGCTGCCCAGGGAGGTTGTGGAGTCTTTGGAGACATCCCAAACCCACCTGGATGTCTCTCTGTGTCACCTGCTCTGGGTGATCTCCAGAGGTCCCTTCCAACCCCAGCTATTCCGGGATTCTGTGAAAATGTGTGAACTTCTGGGGAGGTGCAGTGAGGAACTGTATCTTGGTGGGGTTTTTTTGCCATTCAGCATTGCAGAGTTCTCCTGTCCTTGAGCTCATCTGCCTTTTTCCCAGGGTGGGGAGTCCCAGTTTATTTTCTCATCTATAAAAATGCATTTTTAAAATCTTTGATATCCTCTTGCTTTGTGTTGCTACGTTTTTCTCTCTCTCTCTCTGTTTGGTTTTAACTGGAGCTGCCCAGAGCTGCACCCAGCGGACTGGGTGGGAAAGGTGCCTGAAATAAGGAGGGGATATTTGGGCCAGACATTGGCAAAATGGCACCAGTAATTGCTGGGAATTCAAAGACATTCCTGGATCTGTAACTGCTGCTAGTGATGTAGGAATTACTGTGAATTCCTGCTCCTAAAGTGGTCCAGGGCTCAGATGGGCAGGACAGTGTCTCACAGAAATGAACCTGAATGGCTCCAGTGCTTCCAAGTCCTCCTCGTCCCAACATCCTTCCTTGTCCAGAAGGAAAGGCTGGGAGATGTTCCAAGTCCTTGTGCTGCTTAACAGGGTCTGTAGAGCCTCAGTGCCTCAGAAAATCAGAGTAAACTCTGAAACCTGAGCCCAGAATGACACAGACTTGAGCCACTTGTGGAACTCCAGGCCATTAATGTTGTCACCATGAGGGCTTCTGGAGCTCTTAGGAGCTGGTGTGACCCTGCACCCCCAAGGATGTGTCTTACCTGTGGTCAGTGGGGTTGCAGAGGGATTTCCTCTCTTCTCGGAGTGTGCACCTTGTGGAAGTTTGGAAGCTCTCTCTGGGCAGAATTTGGCAGGCCTGCCCTCGTCCCAGTCTCCGTCCTCAGCTCTTTGCTCAGTGATCCTTGCAGCTTTCCCAGTCCCACACGCTGGACTCTGTTGCTGATGCCAGACAGCAGCAAAGGTGTGATTTATTCTTGGGAGCAGTTGCATTTAATGAGTGTGTCAATAGGATGCACTTCAGATCTGCATGTCCTGACGCTGGAGAGTGTAAACAACCCAAACAGAAATGGAAAACCTTTTACAGCCTCGTTCTGAGGCATTAAAACAAGTGTTGTCTATGGGAGGAATTTAATGATTCCTTTCAGAAAGATTTATTTTGATATAATATTTTAAAAACCTCACTTTAATCTGCTCAGCTGTTGGAGAGTAAACAAGACAATGCCTTCCTTAGACATTTTGTCATTTGATTGAGCAGTAAAACAAGTAAGTTCTATTAAAAATCTAATTTTTGCAGAGCACTTAGAGAATTATATAATTAAGAAATACCAATGAAGTCATTCAGGCACAGCCCTGGGAGGTGTGTTAGAGGGGTGTAAAGTGCAGGGGAGTGTCTGATGTCCATGACCGGAGTCTCAGGGTGGGATTCAGCACGGGGGTCCCTCTGCCCTCAGTGCTGGCCCCCAGTCCCTGTGCTGTCAGGTGATGCTCAGGGCCAGGCTGTCACTCTGAGCCCCTCTCAGGGCAGCAGAGCCTCTGCACGAGGCAGTGCCAGCCCGAGCTGCAGCAGGATTGATGCTCCAGGATGCAGAGATAACCCCTGCAGCTCCCAGGGTGGAGCTTTTGTCTGCTCCTCAGTCTGGTGTTAACCTGCCAGGGCTGTCAGAGCCAGCAGGAAGATGGAGTGGGAAGCAGTAATTCCTGCAGGGAAGCTCTGTCGCTCTGTGTATTCAGGAGTGTCCTGGTGGGATGCAATGAGCTTGCACTGGCTGAAAACATCTGCAGGCAAAATATTGTTACACTGCCAGTGTCTGCCCTGCCCAAAGAAGGGTCCAAAAAGCTGCTCAGGTTCATTGGCAGTGAGGGAGAGGAGAGGTTGGGAAAGGCAGGATATTGCCCAAGTATCCAGAGTTTGCCAGTTCCCAAAACAGGATGTTTTCCACTCACCAGAAAGCCCCTTGAGAAGAGAGAGGGAAGAAGTGACTCTGGCCCATGTCAGGATTAACTCTGGGAAAGGCTGTCCTGAAAACAGGACGTGGGGATTGGTACGAACTGGGGAATATCAAAAAGAGAATCAAAGCTGAAAGCTGGTTTATCTTTTGTTGTTATAGGGCTGTCCTCAAATAGGTGGTGAATGAGAGCTTAGATTTTAGGATCGTAGCCTCTGGCCTGGAGCTGAGGCAGTTTGCTGTGGATAATGGCTTTGGGTGGCTGGGAGCCTTTTCCAAGTGTTTGTGGCCCTCAGCCAGCAGTGCCACCACAGGAATCTGTACCCAGGGCACTGTGGGACTCTGGGAGCTGCTTCCGTGTCACAGCTGGACTGTGAGGCACTGGTGAGGTCTCTCCTAGGCCTTGACACACATCTGGCTGAAGAACCCCACATCTGAACCCTTGCTGGGGGTCAGCAGGTCCTTTGCTTCTCACCATCACTCAGTTCAGTTGTGCTGCTCTCTGGTGAGGTTATAAAATACAAGGATTGAGCCTGGGGCTTTGAAACCTAAAGCATTCCCGTTATCAGTTGCTCCGTGGACGGCACGGGACAAATGGAGCTGCTGCTGAATGCCCAGAGTTCCTGTCCTCAGGGCTGGGAAGCTGGCAGGGCTCAGCTCCAGGCAGGGAACGTGCACAAACAGTTGGGCAGTGAGGATGACAGTGTCCTTTTTGAGACACGCTTGTCAGTGCCGTAGGATAAAGACATTCCCGTGGGGGTGGCAGTGCGGATCCAGCCAGTGCAGCTCTTGGAGGCAGTTGTGGGAGGTGGAACAGATGGGCCCTTGTGTGCAAACCGAGCGTGTTCCGCGGCCGTCTGTTGTGGGAGGGGAGCTCCGAGAGTGCCAGACCCTGAAAAGCCCTGGAAATCATCTTTTCTTCAGGAAATTAATTAACTAGATGTTTTTCCTAATACGTGTGGACTGACAGTTTGTGCTGTTGCATATGGAGCTTCTGCATCACTGAACCTTTTGATTCCCTCCCTCCTGCTCCGGTGAAGCTCCTGTAGAGCTCCTGCAATTCCCTTGGGCTGGGACCACTGCTGCCTGCAGCCCCTGCTGCCTGCCAGAGCACTCAGCCTTTCCTTGGGTGCATACTAACAAGACTTCACAACCTTCTGAAGCCATGGAATGGATAAAGAGACACAAAATGACTCGGACACCTTGTCTCAGTAAGGAAGAAGGTTGGATGCAGCTGCTTCCAAAGGGTCAGAGCCACCGGGATGTCCCTGAGCTGTGCAGGCTGAGGCTGCTGGGCAGAGCGTTTCACCTGGACCTCTGGAAGAAGGGAGGGCAGTTTTAAAGGCTTCACTCTGGAAGAAACCAGAGTCAGAGAGAACATCTCTCTTAGGAGCAAGAGGAGGAGCAGGTTTGGATTCTGAGAAGAAATCCTTGTGTGGCGTTTGTGCCCTTTAAAGGGTCTGAAGTGCAGTTTGTGCAGCTGGATGGGACCTGGCTCATGTGACCTTCCAAAGAGACACTGGGACTGGTGTTTCCAGGAGATCCCAGAGCCAGCAGGGGGGACTGACACCAACTCAGTGCCTCCTGTGCAGGGAAAGGGGCCAAGGCAGCTGAGCCTCCTGAGGTGTAAAAACTGAGAGCTGGAACATGCAGACCTCCACGAGGAACTGAAGTGAAAGATCTGGAATGCAGCAGTGTCCAAAATCCTCTCTGGGTTTGGAGGTGAGGTGATAAGGAGCATGTTGATTCTTTAGATTGGAGTTTGCTTTTTGATTTTTTTGTTAGGTTTGGGGCTTTTGGCTGGTTTTGTTGCCATTAATGGTTTGGGTTCTTGCAAGCCCTGCAGCCTAGTGTGCAGCAGTGGTAAAGGGAGTCAGCAGTGGTGGTCAGCAAGGGTAGGATTTGACTTTCACTTGAACATCTTGGAACATCCTTGTTTAAAAAAATGCAGTCTTCTTGTTTAAAAAACCCAGTAATTTATAATGGTAAACGATGTACCCAGTTCTGTACAGAAGCAAATGGAGAAAGCTGTCAGAAAGCAAATCTGCACTTAGGGGCTGTAAAATCAGGCTTTTTAGATTTTCAGATGTCATTAGCACCTGTTGTCCAAGTATGCCTTGATAATTGCTGAGGTTTTTGTTGTCTACATGTGGCATTTCTGGGAGCTTTCTGTACCAAGCCTGTGATAAGCAGCTTCCCTTTGGCAAGAGGTCCCTGCATCCCTCCCACTGCTTTCCCTTTATGGCTTAATTCCCTGGGCTTTGCCACACTTTGATTTTATTTCATGCCCTGCAGCACGAGGTCTCCAAATCGTTTACGTCTGTTAAGCAAACATCTCTTTCTGGGATTGATGTTTTAATTTAATAAACCACTTCCTAATGGGGGTCAGCTGCAGCTGTGAATTTGTAATGAGAGTTTGTTGGGAGCCCTTTGGAAGGGCAGAGCCTGGAGGTGCCGGTTCCGAGCCTCTGCAGGGTGATGTGGCAGAGGGGTTCACGCAGGGTGAGCTCCTGGTGGTGGATCAGCTGCTGCTGCCTGAGCCCCTGTGTTTGCCCTTCGTGTAATCCCAGGAATGCTACAGGACCGACGTAGAGGTGGATCAGAGACTCAGCTTGAATCCAGCTGGAGACAGCCCCAGCTGGAGACAGCAAATACGTGTGTTACAAAGTACAGGGAGCTGTTTCTAGGAGCTTAACTAAGGGATGCTCTTTTGTAGCACACGTGGGAGATTTTGCCCTCAAATGCTTTGGAATCGTAGACTCGTTCAGGTTGGAAAAAAGCCTTAAGATCATCAAGTCCAGCCGTCAGCCCAGAGCACCACCGTGTTCCCCACTGAACAGCGTCCTCAGGGGCCACATCCACGTGGTTTTCTTAACACTTCCAGGGATGGGGACTCTGACATTTCCTTGGGCAGCACCTTCCAATGCTTTACAACTCCTTCAGTGAAGAAATTTTTTCCAGTACCCACCCCAAGCCTCCCCTGGCCCAGCCTGAGGCCGTTCCCTCTCCTCCTGTCCCTGTTCCCTGCGAGCAGAGCCCGACCCCCCCGGCTGCCCCCTCCTGTCAGGGAGTTGTGCGGAGCCACAAGGTCCCCCCTGAGCCTCCTTTTCTCCAGGCTGAGCCCCTTTCCCAGCTCCCTCAGCTGCTCCTGGGGCTCCAGCCCCTTCCCCAGCTCCGTTCTCTTCCCTGGACACGCTCCAGCCCCTCAGTGTGTTTTTTGTCATGAGGAGCCCAAAATTGAACACAGCATTGGAGGTGCCCCAGCAGTGCCAGCACAGGGGAAGGCACTGCCCTGCTCCTGCTGCCACGCTATTCCTGGTACAGCCCGGGTGCCACTGGCCTTTTTGGCACACCTGGGCTGGCGTTCAGCTGCTGTTGACCAGCACCTCCCACCAGACCCATTTCCAGCCACTCTGCCTCAGCCTGGAGCATTGGATGGGGAATGTTCAGGTTCAGGTCACGGAGATGGAACACCCAGGCGGGGCTGGTGCTGTCCCACACAGCCACCAGGAAGATTCCCAGACCAATTGCTGGGCTCATGGAATCACTTCCAGGGCAGGAAGTCAGAGATTCCCGAGGGTCCCTCGTAGCCTTGGGATAATTCACCTGTTGCTGGGCATCAAACGTTTTCTCCTCATTTGTGAGGGTCAGAGAAGCCCCCAGAGGCAGATTGCTGCTCCGTGTCTGTGTTTATCCAGGGTGTGTGCGCAGGAGTTGTGTTGTGCTCTGTGTCTGGCGGAGTTAATTGGGGTCTTGTTTGTTTGCTGAAGCAGCACGGAAGGATCCCAGGCTCTCAGGACACCCGGCAGGGAGATTTTGTATAAATTATAGAAGATATTAGTCAGTGTATTCTTTCATATGTCCTTTCCCATCTTTGCTGATCTCTAATAGATCAGTGTTTTGGAGACCAAACAGAGGCATGAAGAATCTCACAGTATTAGGTTTTTAATAAGTTCTCCCTTGAGCCTTTAATTTAATTTTTCACTTTAACATGCTCTGTCCTACCGCCAGTCCCTTCCCTTTGGTAACATTTTAAAGTGTACTTCCTTTGCCAGACTCTTCCAAATGGATTTGAGATGGAACATTAGGCATCTGATTAAAGTTTGGTTTTTTCCCCCCCACATCCTCCAAAGAAAATTTTGACTTTTTTCAGAAGATGAACACAAATTTCTATTACAAGTCAGTGAACTTCATTTACCACTGCCTTGAAGTATTTTGCTTTGCCACCTTCCTGCCAGCTCTCACCAGGGCATCTCTAGTGAGACTTGCAGCAGAGGAACCAGCTCATTCCTATGGCAGTGCTGCCTTCTGGGGTGTAAAGTTCCCTGTAACCTCTGGTTTTATTCCATGATGGCTGTCCTGGACCCATTTTTGTGTTGAATTTCCCCTGGGGGCTTTTCCTGGTGATGTTTTACACCTTGCTAAGGCCCTGGGGCTCACTGCAGTCGTTGTTGGGATGGGTGAGGCATCGAGCTGAGCTTGCCCCTTGTCTCTGCTGTTCCCCAGGAGCTCCAGCACGGGTGGATTCCCAGCACAGGCTCACCCAGCCTGACAGCTCTCCTGCTCACACCCTGCAGCCTTGAGCTGCGGTGTTCCCCTTTACATCTTCATTCTTCACTCTTCATGTCATCTTCCTTTTCTTTCCTAGTTCTCTTGCTCTCACTTTCTATTTTTTAAATTTAATTTAAATTTTTTTTATATTTGTCCCTGTTATTACAGTGCCTGCTGGAGTTGTGCTTTAGCCCAGTATGGCTGAAACTTCAGCAAAGGGCCAGGGGTTCCCATCCTGCAGAGCTTCACTCTGTCTGCAGGGCTGGCACGGAGCAGGGAGGGGAGCAATGGCAGAGCTCAAGGGAAAAACTCCTCGGTCCTGACTGGAGGGCACTTAAACCAAACCTGATCCTGCAGATGTGTCATAACTCTTGATTGGTTTAACTGCTGCTGGTACCCCGAGTTATGGAAGGGGGTCTGGATGCTTCATGTTGCCATC
>VZTF01005786.1:88992-119461 GCA_013397755.1 Cnemophilus loriae | reverse complement strand
CCCCCCCCCCCCCCTCCCGGGCACCTTTCCTTCCCTGGAAACACTGATAGATCCCAGTGAGAATTAGGCTCCACTTAGGGCAGGAGCTGTGCCCTAAATAACTTGTTCAGAGCTGAGGGAAAGCTGCTGCTGTAACCAGGATCCCCTGACTGTGAGCAGTTGGTGTTTTCCTGGGTCTGCCTTGTATTTCTCTTTTAAGGACATGCGATTATCCTGTAGCGAGAGGCATTGCTGTGCTGAGAAATCTCTGCTCAGGTCTCCAGCCTGAGCCATTACCATGAGAAGAATGGATTTCTCCCCTTCTGTGTATTAGGGACGTGTTGTGACTTTGTGGAATCACTGCAGGAGTAAATGATGTATGAAATGAGAAATCTCTGCTCCGTGTGTGCAGGCACAGCCAGGGCTCTAAAACCTTCAGCTCAGAGGCAGCCAAAAAACTCCCTGAAGTGTCCAACATGACTCTTCTGATAAAACACCTTCCACCAGGTTTGGTTTAATGTTTTTCCTGGTGCACTCGCAAGTCCTGAGTGATCATTACAGGGAGAGATGTCCATGCCCAGAGTGGAGAGCACTCTGTGTGCAGGTGAGGAGGCCGTTTCCCTGGAAGTTTGTAGCCAAGAAGGAATGCTCCTTAGCTTGGGAGGAAGTTTTTGTTCCTTCAGAGTCCCATATTAAAGCTCTTATATAAAAATTCCTTCTTTAGACATCCCGCCTTGCTCCTTCCCCACACAGCCGAGCTGGACATGCTGAAGCTGGCAGGTGTTCCATGGAATCAGTGCTCAAGCGAGTCCTGGGAAGTTGTGCAGCTTCCTGGTTTTTATTGCCACGTGTGGGTAAAGCCTGAGGCTGAGGTTCAGTCTGCTCACTGGCACTCTGTCCTTCCTGGGGCCCCCCACCCTCCTCCCTTATCCCCGCAGGAGAGCCTTGGGTGGGCGGATCAGCCAAAAGGCACAAACTCCTTACACTGGAAAACGTCAGCAACAGTCTTCAGCTTCTTACTAGGCAGGTTCATGGAGCTAAAAATACAGGGCTCCGTGTGTTTTCTAAAATAACCTCACCTCCTCGCAGGTAATTCAGTTGGAGGACGATTTGGAATTGATAATAAAGGACATTTTTCTTCCTACCTTTAACAAGGAGGCAGAATGACTGAGAGATAACTCCCTTGGACTCTTACCAAGAAGCTGGATCAGTGTTCCGGGGAGACTGCCTGGAACTCAAAAAATACATCATCTATTTAGCCCAGGCTGGATGAGTTATCGGTTCAGCACTGACTGTGCCTCTCCCTGCTGCTCTCAGTGGGTCCTTTTTCCCCTCTCCGTGGTGTTTGAGATGAGCCCTTTCCCCTTTCCAGGCTGCCTGTGTGACAGACCGGTGACGTTAACCCTTAGAGTGCCTCAGGTCTGTATCAGAAACCCTCTGAACAGCACTTTTCTCCATCAGATATGGGTAAGAGGAGCATGGCTGACCTCCTGCAGCCCTGCAGACACCCCGACCACTGGTTCTGACCCTGGTTTCTTGGTGCGTTTGTCAGGTGTGGGGACACCTGATATTGTTCTGTGCCATCAGCTCCTCACGTGTCACCCTCACTACATCTCTGCCACGAACAAATAAATCTAAGATAGGGAGTGGGGACAGATGGAGGAGAGGCAATTGTTTTGCAGCACTGATGTGGCCCTTTTGCTTTGCTGCGGTTTCAGCACGTTTGGTCAGCTGCAAGAGCTCTGTCAGTGCCGGCAGAACGTGGCTGGTCACGTGAGACCAGGGCAGCAGGGGTACCTGGAGTCCCTGCAAGGTGTTCTTTTACATTTTGGATCACGGTTCTATAGGATCTTTCTGGTTAAATAATTGCTGTATTAAGCATTTGTTTGGGGGCTACCTGCAGGCTCTGAAAACTGTTTAACTTGGATCCTCCTGGCATCTGACCTTGAACCAGGGACTGTTTCAGAGTCGCCAAGAGTGGCTCGTATGTCTTTAAAAACACTGGGAGCGTGTCTGTCTGTGCAAGTTCATCTGGAGGATGGTTTGCTCTCTGCGGGCCAAGTGCTGCTCTTCAGATTTTTGTGCTGCCATTTCAGCCTTGACATTTTAGTGGAGGGTGTCCCTCCCATAGCAGGGTGTGGAACAAGATGATCTTTTAGGTCCGTTCCAACCCATTCTGTGATTCTGTGATGATTTCTGTCCCTTTGCATGTTAAACACTTGCTCTCCTCCAGCTGCTTTTTCTGTGCTTGAATGCCTGTTTTGCTCCTCTTGAGTGAAACCCACTTCAAACCATCATCAGTTGCCTCAGCAGAGCTTTCACCAGCCAGCAGCAACTGGCTCTTGGAAGAGCATCTTCAGAGTGCTGTGCTCACACAGCCTGACTGGTTGTCCCCCGGGCACTCTGCAGCAGGGTTGTTCATGGAATCATGGAATCATTAAGGTTGGAAAAGCCCTCCCAGCCCATCGAGTCCCAGCTGTGCCCGATCACCACCTCGTCCCCAGCCCCGAGCACTGAGTGCCACTTCCAGGCCCTCCTTGGGCACCTCCAGGGATGGGGACTCCAAACCTCCCTGGGCAGCCCCTGCCAAGGCCTGACCACCCTTTCCATGGGGAAATTCCTGCTGGTGTCCACCCTGAGCCTCCCCTGGCCCAGCCTGAGGCCGTTCCCTCTCCTCCTGTCCCTGTTCCCTGCGAGCAGAGCCCGACCCCCCCGGCTGCCCCCTCCTGTCAGGGAGTTGTGCAGAGCCACAAGGTCCCCCCTGAGCCTCTTTTTCTCCAGGCTGAGCCCCTTTCTCAGCTCCCTCGGCCGCTCCTGGGGCTCCAGCCCCTTCCCAGCTCCGTTCCCTTCCCTGGACACGCTCCAGCCCCTCAGTGTGTTTTTTGTCATGAGGGGCCCAAAATTGAACACAGCGCTCAAGGTGCCCCAGCAGTGCCAGCACAGGGGACAGGCACTGCCCTGGTCCTGTGGCCACACTGTGGCTGGCACAGCCCAGGTGCCATTGGCCATTTTGGCCACCTGGGCACACCTGGGCTGGCGTTCAGCCACTGTCACCATCACTCCCAGGTTCTTTCCCACTGGGCATTTTGCAGCCTCTCTGCCCCAAGCCTGGAGAGTTCCATGGGGTTGTTGTGACCCAAGTGCAGGACCCAGCACTTACAGGCTTATATTTATGAAAAATGGTTAAGCTGGGTCTTTGGTTGAGACTTTTCGTCACAGTCTAAAGGTTTTAGATGCATGTTTTACAGAAAAATTAATAGTCTGCTTTAAAAACCCAACCACAGAACGTAACTGTAGTAATCCACCAGTTCACAGAGAAATGCAGTAATGTTGTGGTTGAAACCACTGTGCCTGGGAGCCTGCAGAGATGGCTGGGACTGGGAGCCTTTCTGTGTGGGTTTGAACCAAGGAGGGGACGTGGCTCTGCTGAGTTCTGCAGAATGATTCAATAAACCTCATTTTGTGACACTGGGTAGGAACATCTCCATCAGGGCAAACTGATGGTGCTGGAGGCCTGCAGGCTCTTTAACTAATGCACAGGAGTGTTGTGTGGTCTGTAACTGCCCAAGCCTCCCAGGGAAATTGATGTCTTTCATAAGTGTAGCTCACAGAGCGTCGTTTTTTGTGCGTGTGCAGGCTTGATTCACCTAATAAGCCCAGGTGTGTGTTGGGCTATAATTGTAAATCCTGGAGATGAATGCATTTCCTTTCCATTTAACAGCTCGTGAATGAATGCAGCGCTGCACAAAGGGGATGGTTAATGAGGGTGGTTCAGCAGGGTGTTCCAGGCTGGTGTGGTGGTGAGATGAGCCAGCACTCCCATGGGAGAGACTCAGTCCTGATTTATATCACCCTCTGCCACTAGCTGAACCTTGGCTGACTCTATATTACATGCCCAGGACATCTGGGGCAGTTAGGAATTGGTTTTGTGTCTATTTTCAGGAGGAGAACGTGCTGATCGCCCGTGTTCTGGGGCAGAGCGTTTGAACTGCCTTCCTTCCCTCCTGCCTGGCTGGGAAGGCGAGGAGGGGGCCGGCAGGGCCTGGCAGCTCCGCGTTCCACTCTCGCTGCCGGTGTGCCCCGGGACAGACGGGCCCAGTGGCTGCCCGAAGGCTCCCTCTGTTCACCTGAACCTGCACGCTGGCCTCGCCCCGGAGCTCAGGCAGCTCCCCGTGTCCTTCCCTCCCTGATGGCCTCACATCTTTATCCCGGCAAGGAGGGGAGGGCTTTTCCACCACAGGGGCTGACGAGCTGAGCGATCCTTATCGCCTTAGATCCCGACACTTCGGTTCCTGCTGGCCACAGCAGTGCTCTGTTCAGTGCTCCAGCCACGGGCATCTGGCTCCTCTGCACCCTGGGAACCCTCCCAGCTTCCCTCTGGTGACCATCTCTGCCTGGAGGCCTTCAGCCAGGGTGGGTGCTGGAGAGGTGACCCTGCGTGAGGACAGTGCCGTGGTGGGCGCGGGAGCTCCTCTCTGGAGCTCAACTTCACAGAATCGTCCAACCTCAGACTGCCTGGTGTTAGAAGGGACCTTAAAGCTCAGCTTGTTCCAGGCCCCTGCCGTGGGCAGGGACACCTTCCACCACCCCAGGGTGCTCCAAGCCCCGTCCAGCCTGGCCTTGGGCACTGCCAGGGTGCTGCATTACCACTTTCAAGCTTGGGGAGCAGAAGTCGTGCACAGAGCGTGGCTTGTGCTCTTCCACATGGGGCTGGAACCGGATTGAATTGTTGGGCTCGTAACTTAAATTCTGCCCGGGCTGCCTGATGTTCAGGAACGCTGGACAAGGGATTGTTTGTGGCCACACGTGGACTGTGCTGCACACCCAGGGGTCATTTGGGACCCCCTGTGCCTGAGGAGGCGATTTGTGCTCGAGAGCTGGGGCCACATAAAGCTCCTGCTGCCCCACAGGGGCTGTGGCACCCCTCCTGATCTGCTGTGCTCTTGTTGGTGCCGATGATCCGCTGTTTACGTTAACATAATTACATTATGTTAATGTAAACATTATATACATTAACATAAACAAAATATTTATATTAAAGTCACTGCAAGGGAAAAATCACTTTCCTTATCCTGTCTCGCATCTCCACGTTGGTCGTTTTTCATAACACACCTTTTAATCTTCACTAATATTCCTATTTAAAAAACCCCAGAGATCCTGCAAGTACAGCTGATAAGGAATAACATAACTCATGCTGGAGGAAGAACAGTGTCAGTCTTGCAGATACACAGAAAACAGGGTTTGGAAGTGCTTGGTGTGGACAATGTGAGGAACACATTTTCAAGGGCACAGCATTAGATGGCATCAAGAGGAATCAAAGGCTACGTTTTCCAAAGAATCTGTGTGGACTGAAGGCCAGATTTTATTAGAAATCAGTGAGACTTAGTTTGTTACAGAAGTTAGGCTCAGTTGCATTTGCTTAGATGAAGTTCATCAGTAGAGCTGCTTGGCAGTGTATTAAGATATAAAGTTCCCCAGGTTCCTGCAGGATTACAATTCTAGCAACCTTTGGAAAAATCAAAGCATTTAACTTTCACAGGTGTCTTTGGAAATCTCTGCTCTCACACCACAGCTCGAGGAGCCCAGTTTTAGGGTTCCAGTACTAAAATTCCCAGCCTCTGTGCCTGAGGCTTCCTTCTTCCTGCAGAAAGCAGGGCCACTTCACTGTACCGAGTCATGGAATCCTGCAGTGGGCCAGGCTGGAAGGGACCACAGAGGGTCCCTGGTGCCACCTCCCTGCTCAGGCAGGGCCAGCCCAGAGCACAGGGCACAGGACTGTGTCCAGAGGGCTCTGGAATATCCCCGCTGAGGGAGACTCCAGCCCCTCCCTGGGCAGCCTGTTCAGGGCTGGGCACTGCCCAGGGCAGGAGTTCTGCCTCCTGTGCAGGGGGAATTGCTGGGCTCCGTCCCTGCCCGTTCCTCTGGTGCCACTGCTGGGCCCCGGAGCAGAGCCCGGGCCCTGCCCAGAGCCCTCCCTGCACACAGGGACACCCAGGGCTGAGGGCCCCTCTCAGCTGGGGCTCCTCTGGAGGCTGAGCAGCCCCAGCTCCCTCAGCCTTTCCTGGGCACGGAGATGCTCCAGGCCCCTCCTCATCTTCACAGCCTGCGCTGGCCCTGCTCCAGGAGCTCCTGTCCCTGCTGTGCTGAGGATCCAGAGCTGGACACAGCACTCCAGAGGTGCCCCCAGGGCTGGGCACAGGGGCAGGATCCCTCCCTGACCCGCTGGGAATGTTCTTCCTCATGCATCCCAGGAACCCATTGGCCTCTTGTCCCCAGGACACTCTGCTGGCTCAGGGACAGCTCGGTGTCCACCATGAACTCCCAGCTCCTTCTCCTCAGAGCTGCTCCAGCAGGTCCCCCCCAGCCTGTGCCAGTGCCTGGGGTTGTTCCTCCCCAGGTGCAAGACCTGCATTTGCCTTTGTTGAACTTCAGACAGTTCTTCTCTGCCCTTCTCTCCACCCCATCTAAAGGTTATAGTAATTATAATTAGTAATAAAAATAGTATCAGAGATTTCTTTCCTATTACTCTTTCCTACCTCAGAAGGATCTTTAATAGAGTTGCTCCAAGGCAGAAGCTGGTGTGTCAGGCTTCACCCCAGAGCAGGTTCACGTACTCAGCTGGCAGATATGGATTTTAGCAGGGATGCTGACAGCCTTCCCCCGGCACGGCTCGGCAGGAGCGGGGATAACGCGCGGCGGGCTGGATCTGCTGTGACGTTAATCTGTGCGAGGGGAGAGACAGATTTGATAAGGCCAACTACACCAGTCACGAGTTGTTTGGCCTCTTTCGTGTCTGGAAGATGAATGTCAGGAAGTACCCAAGGCAGCCCATATTCTTTAGACTTTTGCCCTGAATTATTTAAGCATATTCATGTCTGCTTTTGTACCAAATTACATCTGCGGCCCTGGGACAGATACTGTGGTTTGTACAGAGCACTGAAGCAAAAAGGCAATTTTCCAGCAGCAGTCAGTGATGCTCGTGCCTTTATTTTGTCCTTCTGTCTTACCCATGGTACCTTGTTAAAGGCCACATTTTTTCATTTGCTGCCCTTCCCGTTAAAGCAGCACTTGCTGTTTCATTTGACCTCGTTACAGTTAGAGGTTTTTGCTTGTTTCTTTGTTTGGCGTTAATCCTGCTCCTAGGGATGGGTTTGAGGTTAAACAAGTGCTTTGTGCCTTTTGTACAAGGTATCTGTGTCCCCTTGAACAGACAGGTGGCCCTTTAGGGACTTTGATTCTTTGTTTGCAGCTGAACTCCAGGGGAAGATGCTGTGTTGAATGCCATGGGAATACTCATGTTTTTGAAAAGAAAGAAAAATAGTAGCCAAAAGCAGCTGCTGGACCAGTGCTTCTGGCTCTGGTCCTGCAGAGAATCTCTGGACACTGACTTTGGTGTCAACACAGAAGTCTGGGGGATTTGTGGGATCCATCCACCAGGACTGGCAGGGCTGGAGCTCAGTGTGTGGGCAGAGGTAGTTTTAGTAAAGTTAGAGAGGAAAAGCAGGGACAGAGGATCAGTGGTGACACCTTGGGTCATGAAAGAGCCTGGTGTGGCCTTGGCCCTGAAGCCCACATGAAATCTTGGCCTCCTTTTATACTGCAAACTTCAAAAGATTTACCACTGCTCCTGGGTTTTATCTCCTCACCTCTCCCTTTTTCACCCTGTCTCCCTTTTCCCCCCCACTTTTCCCTTTTCCTTTCCTTTTCCATTTCCTCCCCTGTTTCCCCTTTCCCAACCTTTGACCAGAGCAGGAGAAAGTGCAGATGCAGTGAAGCCCTTCCACACAAGTGAGCATTTTGTCATTTGGGGTAAGCACAGCCCTTCTGTCCATTGCTTTGCTCCCCCATTCCTGAATTATCCAGCTGTCTTCTTCAAAGTGCAGGTTTCAACCCCGACAAGGGCTCCTGGGACTGTGCTTGTCAGGGTTCAGGTTTCCAAGAGTGTCATTGCTGTGCCTTCCCTCAGACTTACAGTCACTTCAAAAACCCATTACAGGCGGGAATATCAAGGGCGCAGTTAAACCCCTCCAGCATCCATCTCTTCAGTACATGAATGGAGTGGATGAGCTATTTCCAGCCTGACACCGTGGATCACAGAGCTGCAGGTATTTCCCTGCCAGCACTCAGATCCTGGCCTTTATTTGTGAGGATGCTGAGCACAGGAGGTTTCCCCCAGTGCCAGGCAGTGTTCTGTGTACAGGTACATTCGGTGTGAGCATGAAGCAGGGCAGGAATGGATCACGTTCTCCCATGAAAAAACTGTCAGCCCTTACTGAAAGGAAGGGAGGGGTGCTTTTCCAGGTACAGCTGGCAGCAGGTACCGATCCACGGGCCTGTCTTGCAGCCAGGCATTGGGTTTCCTTTCTTGCCTGTACAGATGTGTCCCACTGTTCGTTTCCTTGGTCCACAGAAGCGGTTTAAGACCCAGACCCATTTAAGTACATCTTCAGTGTTCAGTTCATTAATTAGGGCATCTGTCTGATGAGGAAAGGCTGAGGGAGCTGGGGCTGCTCAGCCTCCAGAGGAGCCCCAGCTGAGAGGGGCCCTCAGCCCTGGGTGTCCCTGTGTGCAGGGAGGGCTCCGGGCAGGGCCCGGGCTCTGCTCCGGGGCCCAGCAGTGGCACCAGAGGAACGGGCAGGGACGGAGCCCAGCAATTCCCCCTGCACAGGAGGCAGAACTTCTGCCCTGGGCAGTGCCCAGCCCTGAACAGGCTGCCCAGGGAGGGGCTGGAGTCTCCCTCAGCGGGGATATTCCAGAGCCCTCTGGACACAGTCCTGTGCCCTGTGCTCTGGGCTGGCCCTGCCTGAGCAGGGAGGTGGCACCAGGGACCCTCTGTGGTCCCCTCCAGCCTGACCCAGCCTGGGATTCTGTGACTTGGTACAGTGTCAGGCAAGGACCAAAACAGTCTGGGCAGGATGGGCACAGCTCGTACTAAACATATTTTAGTGTTTAATGCCGGGTTGAACAGGGCTTGGAGCACTCTGGGATAGTGGAAGGTGTCCCTGCCCAGGGCAGGGGATGGAATGGGATGGGCTTTGAGGTCCCTCCCAACCCAAACTAGGGTGGGAAAAGCATCCAGAGCTGTGGGGGTCAGGTGCAGCCAGGATCCCCTGGCAAGGGGACACAGATGGTGTCTGGAACATCTCCCTTTGTGCCTCCAAGGTCCCAGATGTACCAGGAGGAAAGATAGTCTCCAGTTAAGTTTTCTGTGGGACACATTGATGTTCTGCCTCTTTCCCCTTGTCTCCTGTGACCTCAGGCAAGAGATCCTCAAAGATCTCTTCTCTTTCCAAATACAGAATCAGAGAATCTCCTGAGCTGGAAGGGACCCACAAGGATCATCCACGTCCAACTCCTGGCACCGCACAGGCACCCCAAGAATCCCACGCTGTGCCTGGGAGCATTGTCCAAACACTTACTGAACTCTGGAGTACTTGTGATTTAAGTTAAATACGATTTAATTTGTAGTGAAATTGGTGGAAATTGGAGTCTAAATACCCTTAAACACCTGGCTGCAGGTGCTTGCCGGGAAATTCTCACTACATGTGTAAATAGTGTGTAATATGCCTAAACTAGAGCTCTCATTTGGCCCGAGGATGGGAAACCTTTTTAATGCCTTCCTTTATCAGAGCTGGAAACGTGCAGAGATGGTCAGTAAGAGGGGAGAGCCCCTCAGCCCCAGCTGGCTCTGTCTCTGTGTTTTATATGCAGCCAGGCTCTTTGCTGTTTGCACTGAGCTCCAGTCAAGGTAACAAAACCATTTGTGCTGCCTCAGTGGGAAGGGAAATCTGTTGCTTCGAGGACTTGGGCATCTGCAGGTTGCTGTGGCACATGTGAGCATCATGCACAGGCAGAAGATGGAGCAGAGATGAGTGGAGAGCTCCCAGGATGACAAATGTGCTGCTGGAGAGGCGTGGGGGCTGTGCTGGCAGTGTGTGGCAGGCTGTGATGTGCTCCCACATCTGATGGGGCGATGACGTGGGAGATAGCTGGGCCGTGTGCTGCTGCTGGATCCGCTCCAGCAAACGTCCCTGTGCCTGCTCCTTCCCCGCATCTCCGGGCATTCCTCACCTTTCTCATCTTAATCACGGCTTGCTGCCTGTGAAAGGCACTGCTCTAATATTATTGGGCTTTTATTTACTGCTTGTGATAGAATTGCCCTGGCTGGATCTCTTGGATGGCTGGATTTTTAAAAGGGTTGCACATGTTAGAAAATGAGCAGGATTTCCAGGGGAAAACTCATCCTATGAAATCACTAATTTTCTTTCAGATTCCCTCAAAGTATCATTTAGCTGTGTGTGTTTTATAGCAGGACTGTTCCTCCTTTGCCATGTACTTACATCATATTTATGCTTGCATTGTAAGGCCTGAAGTGTTCGTGCCTCAAAAGACAAAACCCAGAGATCTGCCACTAAATTTACTGCTGGATAACCTTAAACTGGGAGAATTGCCAGTGAGCTGTGGAAGGCACATGTTCTCCCTCTGCTTGGAGAGTCTCCCCAGCCTCCACCCTGGCTGTTCCGTGTGCCTGCCTGCTGCTTTTCCAGCAACAGGTGCAGAATCCAAACTTAACACAGAGAGGAACTAACAGCACTGTTCTTGTCTTTGCTGTGCAATGTCTTCACACCTGTAAATGTTTTACACCTAAGCCCAAGTCAGGTGCTCAGAAAGACGCAAGAAATTGGTGTTTCCTCCACTTGTCTTTGTTGCTGCTCCACCTGGCTGCCTTCAGTGCTCAGAGAATCATGGAATATCCTGAGGTGGAAGGGACCCTCAAGGACCATCCAGTCCCACCTGAGCATTCCTCTGAGCCTGTCCTGTTCTGGGTGTACCCCTGGTTCCTGAAGTGCTCCTTCTCAGCAGTCAGGGGACTGAAAATGTATTTCTTAGGCTGGACTTTTGGGGTGTGACTGATGTCATCTTTGGTGGGAATAGGTTGGGTTTCCGGACCACTGCTCTGCTGGGGGGTGACACTTGTGTGACCGGAGTGTTTCCATGAAGGGCTGCTCTCCCACATTCACAGCTTCCCAAAGCTTTGCCTTTTGAGGGGGAAAGTCTCCAAACTCCCTGTTTTTTCAGGCCTAAGCAGTCTTAGCGAGTCTCCAATCTAAAAGTGACTTCTGTAGCATGTGTGACACTCACAAATGACTCGTAAAGGGTCGTGGATCGCTTGCCTCTACTTTTGGTGGTGGCGCAGGGGGGCCTCCTGCTCTACCTTTAGCTTAAACAATTGGGGATTAAAAGTAACCCCAGCCCAAGGAAATGAAGGATCCCCGGCTGCTGGGTGGGATTCACGGGTAGGTGAGTGAGCTCTGCACAGCCCTGACGGAAAGGAAGGGCCCACCAGACTCCTCAGCCAGCTCCGTGTGCTGGGTAACACTGAGCTCAGAACTTTGACAGTTTTAATCCATGTTCTGATCCTCTGTTATTCCAAAGAGCTCTGGGCTCTTCCAGGAACCAGATCCCAGCTCAGCTGGCTGCACTCAAACGTCAGCTTTGCCCCCTAACCCTGGGCACAGCGTCCTTAGGGGTTGATTTCCCTCCTTCCTCTGGTGACAGGATATTGCAGCCTCGTGGTGTTACTCCATGTGGCTTTGCAGAGCAGATGGCCTGGAAGAGTGGCGTGCTGGAAGGAGGGAAAAACTTCGTGGGCTTCGTGGAGCTGCTGGTGGTGCTTTGGGCCATGAGGTATTTGGTAGCTGCTGCCAACATATGGATTTTGTTTAAATTTCACAGAAAAGGGAGTCATGTGAATGAAAACATGATGTGCTTATTTTAGGCAGGGCAGCAGTGGCCACGTTACTCTGAAGAGCGGCTCAAACCTGAAAAGAAAAGTTACTGATTTTTTTCCTGGCAGTTAATTGTGACTCTCTGAAAACTTTTACCAGAATCACATTTTTTTCTGTTACTAACAGCAGGAAATAGGACTTAGTACTTGATTACTAAGTCTAGGATATAGACTTATCCTTAAGATAGGATTAGACCTCGTGTAATGATTTTCAGCTGTTTATTATTTCATTTGACTAACGCATGGCCTAACAGAGAATTCACAGAGCCAAGCTGAATAAATGCCAGAAATATGGACAGCAGGGTTTGAGTTTGTTTTTTTTTTTTAACATAAAGAGCAAGTTACTTTCTGCAGACAATTACAGGCATGTAACATATGGGGAATTACGGGATGAGGGCCACAATGGCCCTGTATTTATTTCAGGGTCCATATGGGAAGCATTTCTCCTGCTGCTCTGTGGACAGACATTGCTGTGCAGCGCAAACACCGAGGTGCTGAGGGGCTGGCACAGCCCACACACAGCCCCAGTATTTGGGATTTCATTGCCTCTGCAAGGTAAGGGGTTGATGGAAAGGCTGGGGGTTGTAGGCATTAAGGTGGAGAATAAGAGGAAGTTTTATTTACAGCACAAAGTCACACGAGGAGGTTCCATGAGCTCTCAGACAGTGGTACCAAGAAATGGACACGTGCTGCCCCTCAGGTGCTCCTAAAAGTGTCCTGCTGGTGATTCCCAGAATTATCCAAGTTGGAAAAGACTCCAGGAGCAAGTCCAGCCTTTGGCTGATGCCCAGGAGCCCCCAGCCCTGAGTGCCTCGTGCAGTTGGATCCACCAGGCTCCTGGTGGTGTGGTCCGTCCCAGGAGCAGCAGCAGATGGGATTTGCTCCCGGAGGGGGAGCAGCTCTTCTCCCCAGCCTGGGGAGGGGAGGGATGTTCATTTCATAACACGCCGGCAAGTGTTTAAAAATAAGTCAGCGGAGCAGCAGCGAGTGTTGGCTGCAGATCAGAGTTTTGACATTGCAAAAGATAAAAGCAGATTTGGTAAAATTCTGTTCCGTCCCTGCAGTCTCAGTCATGCAATAATCCCAGTGTCAGACACAGGGGAGTTCGTGGGGCTCCTTTGCTTTGCTTTGGCACGAGCACACAGAGCCCTCAGGCCAGGTTCACCTCCCTCCTGAAGGTGATGGAGTTGTGCTGATTAACAGAGCCTTGTCCCAGGGTCTTGCAGTCACCTTAAATATATTCATGTATTGCTGTTGCCATCAGGTATTTGTACCGAGGTGGTGTTTAGGAAACCCAGTCATGTATCAAGATCTCATTGAGTACAAATGAACAATAAAATAACACGGTGCTTCACAGACCTTACCGTTAATGACTTAACTAATTACTCTAATTAATCTGTGCAAAATTGGGGAATTTGCCCTGGGACCTTTTGAAAAATTAGTAAACATATATTGTCCTCTTTTCTGTCAGATATTCTCATCCTGAGGTTTTTATCTCTGCTCTGGGTTACAGAAGAACAGCCGTGCTGGGACATCAAGGCGTTGCCAAAAATGTCCATTTAGCCTTAATTTATGCAGAGTATTTTCCAGTGTCCACTCCTCTCCTTGGGCTGGCAGAGTCTCTGCCTGTGCTGGCAAACGGAGTGGGGGTTTTGGGGGTTTTGGGATGTAGCACATGTGCTGTTTCAAAAGCCTTCGTCTGAAAACAATTGATTTTTGAGGTTGGTCTGGTTGAAATGAGCAGCACATCCCTTCCAAGCAAGTATTGAAAATATGACAAATTATTTGGCCTAGAGGATGTGGTACTGTCCTTCTAAATGTATCCTCCTGAGAATCTGACCTTTAAAAAGGATGTTTTGTTGTTGTTTTTTTAAGCAAGATAATTTCTAGTACCACAAACTCCTGCCAGCCCCAGTTTGGAGCTGAAACCTTGAGCAGCACAAATACATTTATTGCTTTTGTGCTATAGTTTTGTGTGTTCTATTTGCGCTGTCCTTCCCCCTGCATGAACAGAGGAAAAAAACCTGGTTCCAACTGCTCCTTATCTGCCTGGTACTGAAATTAGGGAAGTGATGATGGACACGAGTAGGTAATGGGGGGGATGTGCCACAGAGAAAACTTTTCCTGGGTCTGAAACGAGATTCAGTAAATGCTCCCCTCCAAAAGCCCTGACCTGCAGCAAACTGGTCAGTTTTAGATAAAAGGGATCTGGCTTAGGGCTCACCGAAGTGAGGGGGAGGACTCCCAGGAGGTCACACTGCTCCAAAGCCATTTCAGCACCTCGGGTTCAGGAATTCAGTGCTTGTTTTAATCCCTAGAAGAAGGTGTGGAGAGTAATTGCCAATGCTGCGGTGCCTTCAGGTGCTGTCCCCGTGCACCCAGGGCTCCCAGCTGTGGGTTCTGAGGCTCAGAACTTACTTTTACTCATGCAGATTAATCTAATGGCTCACTTTGAAGTTCCTGCAGAGCACAGCAGTGCCTCAGGTTCCCGATTCTTCTTGCCTTTCCTCCAGGGAAGCCTCTCTCAGACTTGGAAAGTGAAACTCCAAATTTCAGATTTCAAAGTCCTGCAGTCTTTGTCTCAAGCCTGAATTGTGGTTGATGCCAAATCAGCACCAGCCCCTGAGCATGTTCAGCTTGGTAGTTTGGATTCTGGGTTTCTGATGGTAATGCTTCCATCAATAATTTGAAAACTGAGGGCAAGTGTATCCAGAGGAATAAATCCAGAGCATCCTGGCGTTCCACGTAACCATGGATATGTAGAATTAAAGGGTTTTGGTACCCAGGGTTGTCTGCTGGTAGGTTGAAGTGAGAAGGGTCAGTTTGGAGGAAAAGGGGGATGAATGCTGCCATTAGATGCTGTAATAGCCAGAAACACCAATATTCCTGCTCTGAGAGAAAAAAGGCACTCGAGCGGGTCGGTGGCACTGGAGGATGTTCCTGAGGACCTCGAGCACGTGTAGGGGTGAGATGGCTGAGGCAGGAGGGTGGATCATGGCACAGAAAGTGTAGGAGAAGGGGAGGGAAGGAAAAGGAAGGAAAAAGAAGGAAAAGGAAGGGCTGGCTGGTGCACAGGGCAGGATTTGGGGGTGGGGATGGGCTGCGAGCCGCTTGACTGTGGAGACGCAGGAGGGCTGTGAGCACAGGGTTATCATAGCAGTGCCTGTGGGAAAGTGGAAGCAGGATGTGAATTTCTGGTGTGATGGGAAGCTTTACACTGGGAAAGCAGCACTGAAGAGCAAGTGCAATCCTGCAGTCACATTCCACTCCGGAAGTGTGTACTGGAAACGCAAGATTTAAGCCCAAAAGTTGCCTTTCCTCACTTCTGCTCAACATTCGTTATTCTCTTTGAATTACAGATCCAAGTTGCTCTCAGGTGTTGTCCAAAGACGGGATATCCTGAATCACTAAACATGGGGAAGTGGATGTAATGCTTGTGGTTTTTCTCTTGACCCCCATCTGAAGCAGGAGCTGCTTTGCTCAGAAGTGAACGATTTCCCCAAGGACAACGCGGTCTCTGCAGGCTGAGGGGTGTAGCAAGCTTGGCCATGGCAAGAGGGAAGAAAAGAGTTGCAGATCCTGGAAAGATGTCTTTGGGAAAGAGTGGAGGAAAAGAAATGATCCCCTTCAGGCCTCGAGTGAGTCAGGGAGAGTGTGACCTGTCCCCACAGAGGAAGGTGTCCCCAGTTCAGGTCCTCAGCTGCTGTTGTCTGTCCCAAGCTCCCAGTGAGGTCAGATTTTCATTCTCTGTTTGGATTTGTTCTCATCCTGGAGATTTTAAGCACGACTCTCCTCTTCTTAGGACATCTTTTCCACAGCAGCTCCAGGGCCTGCTTGAGCAGGGAGGGTCTGGGGCTCAGGGTTTGGCAGCTCGATGTCCACTGCGGCTGCGTTTTCCAGAGAGCTGCAGATTCCCTGCTAAACGTGACCTGGAAAGGCAGGGAGCTGCTAAATGAGGTTGCTGACCCTGGGTATTGTACAACACCACTTTTTGTTCCCCTCTTAACTCCTTCAATTTGCTGAAGGGCAAGGAGGGCCAGCTTTGGCAGGTGGGTGCTGACTGTGTTCCTTAGGGAGGTGGAAGACGGAGGGGAGGATACAGCTCACTTTGAGCTCTTGCAAGATACTTCCCAAACTGTTTAAGATGATCAGTTTGGGAATTAATTAAAATACGGCCTTAACAATTTGGATTTCTCCCTGCCTGTCTAGGACAAGCAATGGGAAGGCATTTAGGGTTTTTTTTTTAACTGTAAGTATCAACACAAAAAGAGCAGTCACTGGCTGTGAGCTGGGGAGCTGCAGGGTTACTCATGAGCACAGTTTTTAGGGGGAATTAATTAGTATTCATGGGAATCTGGGTGGGAGTCTTGGGCCTGATCTTGGCTCCTGCAGGGCAGGTCAGAGGATGTGCAGTGCTGGGGACAGGAGGGGACTGTGAGGAGCAAGGACTGAAGTGTTCAGGGGATGTGGTGTGGAAGGAGACTGGAACTCAGAGGGATGGAAATCGGATGGAGGCAGGATGGAATGACAGAAGGAGGAGGTGTGTGTTGGAGGGCCGGGAGGGTGGGAAGCAGAATGGAGATGAGGATTGTGCTGGCCTGGGAAGTCGTGGTGCTGGATGGCAAACACAGGGCAGCTCCTCCAGAGGGGAGGTTTGGCAAAGGCCACGGTTTGTGAGTCCTCTTTGCCTCCTGGTCCCCAGGTGAAAAATGCAGTGGCAAGCGTGACTGTCCTGACACTGGTGGCACTCCCCAGGACGTGTGGGAATCTCTTCCACAGGGCACGAGGCTGAGGGAGGCCCATGGGGGCACCACACGCCTGGGTGTGATCCACCTCTGGGGCTTCTTCTCATTGAACACCTTGCTCTCAAAAACCAGCTCCAGACACTCCTCTTTGGCTAAAAATGAGATTCTGTGAAGTGCTGGAGTGGCTGAGGCCCTCTGGATTGATCTGGTTCTTCCAGATCAGCCACGGAGCTGGGGCTTGGCTCTCGGAGCGAGGTGGTCAAAGCACAGTGGTCAGTGCTCAGGTGTCACCTGTCACTTGGTGTGGTCCCTCCAGAGGGAGGGGCCTCTGGAGGAAACCCCCCCTGCCGTGGCAGGGTCTCTAATTTCCTTTCTCTAATTTCCTAGGAGATCAGGTTCTGTCTGTAAACACTAATCCTCAGCTAAGTCACCTCAGATAAGGTATTTTCTGTGTTTGACATCTCGATAAGGAGTGAGGTGTGTTTTCTGCTAAGTTCTCTGGGAGCCCCAAGCACAATGGGACCGAGACCCTGTTGTACTGTGTTCAGTGTTGTACCAAGTGTTCTACAAAAGGATCAAGGACAGTGCTACTCCAGGTAGCTGAAACTCCCAGTCCTATATTTAGCTGCCTCTCAGGAGTGCTTTGAGCGTTAATTATGTTTTTAAAGCACTTAGTGCCTATCATCAGAAGCTCTCTACAGAAACACGGAGTTAAACAGTCACAGATCTGGGGCCTCTTGCGAACTGTTCCTGATGCTGAGCAGCGTAACCATGCCCAGATGTGCGTGGATGGTGGACAGTGAGCTCCAGGCTCACTCCTTGGGGCAAAGCAGTTCAGCTCATGCTTTCGTGGAGCCCTGGAGTAGTTTGAGCGAGCTGGGGTTGGTAGCAGAGCGCTTGAATGCACACAAAGCTCTGCCTTCCCCCCACAGAGGCTGAGTCACACTGGGACAACCCCAGGTTTTGGTCCAAGAGGTGTCTGTTGTGCTCCTGTGCCCATTCCAACAATGCATCCATTACACGAACCGCCCGGATCCTTGGATGCTGTGTTTGTCAGGAGAATGCAGATGTGTGCAGGAACAAAGGCACTGCAGTGGAGATTATTTCTCTCTGATGACCAAATTAGCTCCTTTATTTCTGGCTTTGGCTGTGTCACCCCCACGGCCCATTGGCAGAGCACAAACAGATGGAAGGAGTTTGAAGAGCACAAGCACTCTCTGGGGTGCCCTGTGTGTCTGAGAGCACCGAGTGCACACCCCGAAACCAGCAGCGAGTGGGCTGGGGCACGCACTGAGGACACTGCCTGAGCACGGAACTTAAATGCACCAGTCGAACCCTGCCAAATGGACTTTCTTGATCTTAAAAAGTAATTAGTGAGTTCACAGCTCAGTAAAATGCCATGAGTGGGATGAAGCTTGTACACAGTTGTAAACCCAGAGCTTCCCTCTCTTGCAGCCATGTTCACATCATAATGAAATCCTTTTTGTGGGAAAGCCGGTTCTGGGCAATGTCATCCCTTCTCTGATACGCTGGTTGTTAAAGAATAGCTTAACGAGCACATTCGAGGTAGCCCAGGGACGGAGTATTCAGATTGAAGGGGCCCTTTGGAGAAACCTGGAAGCATTCTGAGGGCCCCTGTGCAGAGTGGGGCTTCTCAGGGTACAGTGCCACAGACCCTTTTTGTCCACAGGAGCCCAGCCTGTCTCAGTGACCTGGAACTCTGCTTGGGCCCTGGGTTACAAACACCACCCGTGTCTTCTTCCCTTCCCCAGACTTCAGGAGTGGGAAATAGGGAAGCCTCTGTAAGGTTTTGTAGCCTGGTAGGTGTTCTGGTGACCATCTGCAGTTTCTGCCTCTCCCAGGGCTCTGTGAGGAGGTGTCCTGTGCACGAGGCTCACACAGTTGTGTAACCTCCCACATACCCATGAAAGTCAGCCCAAAACCTGAGCAGCCACTTTTGTATTGATGATGTCTGCACTACACTGTGGTGTTTCTTCATTTCTTATCTTGCCAAATGGCAGCGATTTTCCCCTTTCCAACAGGCCAATCTATACAGAGAGGAAATGTTTCCAGAAGGAAAACAGGAACATGCATTAGAGGCAACCACAAACACTAACAGCTTGCTATAGAGACACGATCTGGAAATAACAGATTCCTTGTGAAAATAAAAATGCTAAATATTATTTATAACCTTTGAATGGGCTTCAAAAACTGTTGGCTTGTGTTTTTGTGGGTTCTGTTCTTTTCCTGCTTCCATACTTGTTCCTGTGGTTCTGCTCCAGTTCCTGGGGTAGTCCCATCACACTGCAGGTGCAACTCCAGTCACAATTTAAGAAATCCTTGTTTCTCCACCTTTGGCTGTGTGGTTTTGGGCTGGCACTGAAGTTTGACGTCTCTGTGCCAAAGCAGCAAAAGGGTCGTGGTGGGGGCGGGAATGGACTGTGTTACCCAAAGAAGTCAAATTTTGCACTGGAGGATAAAAGCAGCAATGAAAGCTCAACAAAAGGTTTGCCTGAGCCTGGAGTGGTGGTGAGAGTGACTGCCTGGGGATGAGCAGTTTGCAGTTTGGCCTCAGATATCACTCCCTGAGCACAAATGTGAGGGCTGATGTTTTGCTGCTGAGGACGGAAGAGTTTGGGAACTTTTAAATGCCTGTACTAAAGAAGTTTCCAGACTCTTCCGTCCTCAGCAGCAAAACGGTTTGTGTTGAAAAGGACCTGTGAAGATCATCTTGTTCCAATGGTCACTCAAAGCCCCATCCAACCTGACCTTGAAGACTCCCAGTAATGGGATATCTGTGATTTCCCTGGGCAAAGAGCTGCTCCTGCCACGGTGCCTGAGCAGCCTGGCACGTAGGAGTGTGTCCTGCCAGAGCGATGTCCTGACAGCTCAGAGACGAGCGCAAGGTAAGTTCTCTCTTGCTTGAATTGCAGCCTGCCTCCTAAAAATAAAGCTGCAGGTAATTGCTTAATTCATCACCCAAATGGGCCCTTGGCTGAGCAGTGTAAATATGCAAGGTTGCTTTTGCCCTTGGCCTTGCTCCCGCGAGCTCCTGTGTCCCGAGCCGTCCCACAGGCACCGGGCCAGGCACGTGAGCAGTTTGGGTGCTTCAGCCAAGGCCACCGAGTGCAGAGCTTGCACTCAGAGGTGTGGAGAATCAATACCCCATTAGGTGCCTGGACCAGGGACCTTGTCTGTCTTTGGAACAGTGACGGGCCCCGAATCGATGTCTGGAGTTCCTGGAGCGGTGTCAGATGTGTAGCGTCAGGTCCTGCCGTGGGTTATGCTATATGGCCTTGGTAGCTGCTCATACACGCTCCTCTTACGACACTTCATCAGGCTGTAGCTCACTGTGCGCTCCCTCCCAGCCGATGCGTGGCTGGGCAAAGCTTTTAGTGTGGCTCTTCCCCCTGGCTGCTGGCAGGCGGGGTGACGAGAGCCTGGGGTGATTCCTTCCACCGTCCCCTCGCGGAGCAGCAGCGGCCGCGTGCCCAGAGCCCCTCTGGTCCTGCAGCCTCAGCAGCTGACTGCAGGCCCGTGGCTGGGCTGCAGCAGCCAGCCCTGCTCCCCTGGCACTGGCCTGGTGTCTGAGGAGGGGGAGATGGCCCAAAGGCCTGCAGGGAGGAGCCTGTGGAGCATTTTGTCTGCAGAGTGATGGCAGTGGGGATGAGGGTCCTGGAATTACGCTGAGGCCAGGCTGCTGATGGCAGTGTCTCACCAGGGGTGTTTCAGCCGTGCTGATCTGGTTCTGGTGCCTTGGATGAAGCTGCTGTCCCGCTGTGCTGTGCTGGGGGCCCTGCTCTGCTGGGCATCTGTTCTCTCCCTGCCCGGGTCTCCTCACTGGTACCTGGCTAGCCCGGGGAGGCCCTGGCACAGGGGGCACAGAGCAGCTGTGGCTGCCCCTGGATCCCTGGCAGTGCCCAAGGCCAGGCTGGACAGGGCTGGGAGCAGCCTGGGATAGAGAAAGGTGTCCTTGCCCATGGCAGGGGTGGGGATGAGATGAACTTTGAAGTCCCTTCCAGCCTAAACCAATCTGGAATTCTATGCTGGGTGCTCTTCACAGAGTTCCCTCCCCTCTCTGAGAGTCTCCTGTGCTTTCTCACTGCTGCCTGGGCATGCTGGTGCTTCGTGGAGATCTGTGCCACTGGAACAGACCAGGGAGAAGCTGGTGGGAAGGTTGCTCCGGGCTGTTCTGACCAGCTCGTGGAAATACCTTGCTGTGTGTTGTGCCTGAATGCCAGGAATATTGAATCCTTGAAAGCAGCCCTTAGGCAGGGCTTACTAAAGCCAGTTCTCTGCAGTTGTCTGACATCTTGAACACAGGTGTGGTGTAACTGGGATCAGCTGTCTCACTAAATGATCTTAATGATGGTTGTGACCCTGATTTGCCTTTTTGTTACACAGTGAGATCTACTCCTTTTCGCCTCTTTTTCCTCCCTTTTCTGCAGTATTTCCAGAATGTGATGGTCCGCTGTGTTAGTCAGAGGTATAAATTTGTAATTGTGTCATAACATGAGGTGAGATTGCTGCCACAAACTCTTTTCTTTACCTTTTCTGCAGATCCCCTTCATCCCTCCCTGCTCCCAGATCCCAGGCTGTTATCTGGAATTCCCAGGCAGCTGCTGGTGCTGTGAATGTGAACGAACATGAAGGGCAGTGGGGTGTAGCTGCATTTTGGGACAAACCTCTAACAGCTGGAAGGGATTGGCTTCTTGAGTGGAATTTCCCCTTTGAGAGGGGCAATTCCTGGGCTGGGGGTGGCTGTACCCACAGGGAAGGGCATTGCTCTCATTGTTAAATTGCCTGGAACGCTTCACGTGTGTCCGGGTTTTCCCTGGGATATGAATCACCTTCAGTCTTGTCTTTTGTATCTGAGCAAGGTCTCTGTGCCTGAGCCTCCCGTGGCAGCAGTGCCTGTTCTCCCTGCGGAGCTGCAAAGAGCTTTCTTTAGCCTATGGATTTCTGCTCTGCACCAGCTCTCTTGCCAAGTTCTGCTTTTTCCAACAAGTCATTTTATCAATGCGAGCAGAGTGGTAAATGCCACTATTTCTGGACTTACAGGGAGGACAGAGTGATGTCCAAGCTCCTTCACCAGTCCCAGGCGTTGGAACCAAATAAATCATTCCTCGGAACTAAACAGCCTTAGCCTGTGGAAGGATTTCTGTTGTTTTGTGCCAGGGGCAAATCTTGATTGGGAAATTATCATTTGGAAGCAGAACTTGGTAGTGTAATACGCTAAATAGGCTCTGACATTGTCCTGATGACTGTATTGTCCTTGCTCTGGGTGCTGATCCTCCCTCTGGCTCCAAAGGTAATTTCCTTCTGTTTCCATTTCTATATTGATTGTAAAACTTCATTTTTGAATCCCTGTGTGTAGGGACACGTAAATGTATATTTGTCTTTAAACATTTCAAGTGAGACCTCAGACCTGTGCAGTGACTGCTCCCTTCTCCATCCTTTCCAAGGCCTGCAAGGTGGGAATAAACCTGGACGTTGGCTGACTGTTCCCATAATGATGTAAGCACAGCTGGGCTTGAAACATTCTTCTACAGGTCCTCGTCTAATCTAAGCTTAAATCAGAGAATCCCAGAGTGGTTGTGTTGGAAGGGACCTTAAAGCTCATCTCATTGCACCCCCTGCCATGGGCAGGGACACCTTCCACCGGACCAGGGTGCTCCAAGCCCTGTCCAGCCTGGCATTAAAAATGTTATATTATTAAATATATTTAATAACGAGCTGTGCCCATCGTGGTTTTGGTCCTTGCCTGGCTGGGCTGCAAGAAAATGTGTTCAATTCCCTCACCCCCACCTGTCACAATTATTTAAGTGAAATCTTAATGCTCTGTTGGACAAATTCATTTCAGCCAGAATTATTCACATAATTTTTCATAGGCAGGAGCTTTTTCAGAGATGCAATATGTTGGAGTACAGGTGAAATATGCTCTATTTTCATCTGTGTCTGCTGAAATCCCTGCTTGCCAAGCCTGGGCCCATTCATCTGCTGCCTTTTCCGAGTTCCCATTTGTCATTCAGCGTGAAGGCAGAGGGGGGAGTTTTCTTGACCCCCCACTTCTGAAAGTCACCATGCTCATGGTAATCTCTGCAGTAAACCAACACTTCATTTGCATGGTGAAGGGCACCAGGCAGCTCCGTGCGTTCCTGCACTGGAGGAGATGTCCTGATATGCTAAAATCCAGCTCCAGGACTGTCCAGTGCAAGGAGAAGCACTGACCCTTCAGCTGCAGCTTCTGATTTGGGGGATAAACTTTTGATAAGTGGTCAGCCATGGGGAAAAATAAATTTAGCATGTACGGTGAATAGAATTCTACAGGGTTCAGGAGAATACTGGTTTTTCACTGGGCTCTAGCATTTAAGCTCATTTTAAAACTTTATTTTTTCTTCCCCAGGAGAAAGTGAACTCTCATCTTCTGATCCCTTTACTGCTGCTTTTAGTGTCCCCTGCAGGAGTTTCAGGATGCTTTGGGGAGGCAGTGACAGCAAAGGAAGCTGACAGGGCCAGTTGTGTTTGTATTCCCTGCACAGTTCCCACAGCCCTGTGGCAGCACAGGGTTCCAGGTTACACAAGTGTAACCTACAGCCAGAGGAATGGGAGTTATTTACCTAATAACAACAGGTCTGAGCAAATCTGGCTAAAATTGTGTAAAAACTGCTGTGAGGAGAGAAAACCCCATGCCCCAGGTTCCACCAAGGCTGTAAAGGAAAATTGGTGCCTGTTCTGCCAATCACCCTTATTGTTAATGACCCCTCCCTTTAACAGTCCGTGTTTGCAGCAGGCAGCAGGACAGCACTAAGAACTTCAGCAGTTCCCGTAATCTCCAGCATTCCCTGGGACACCCTGCCCTTTGTAGCTGTTCTGGTTTCTCACACAGTGCCCTGAGAGCCCCTCTGCTGCGTCCCCTCTCTCTGGCTCCCCTGCAGGTCACACACTGGGCCGTTTACCTCCTCGCTTTGGCTTTTTCCCCAGGTCAGAGATTTCGTGTTGGCCACCAGCTCTCTGGCTGACTTAGGCCAGGAGCAAACATCCCTGGGAGAGCTCTTGGGGCTGGAAAATCCGCTGTGTTTACTGAGTAGGAGCTGTGCTTTGCAGAGACATCCACTTCAATTTTGGTTTTATGGTTCCTGTGTTTTCCAGTACCATTTCAGTATTATTTATTTCCTCTGGAGAAGGGGGGCTTCAAGTTCCTCTTCCCTATTGGAATGTGGCTTTCGCCTTGAGCTGTGTGTGCCCTGTACTTTGTGCTGCGGGAGATACAGATACAGAAAGATGCAGCTAAAAAATCTGCTTTTCCAAAAATCTGCTTTTCCAGAAATCTTTCCTGTATTAGAATCCCAGAATGGTTTGGGTGGGAAGGGACTTTAAAGGTCATCCCATCCCAGCCCGCCTCAAAGCTCATCCAGTGCCACCCCTGCCATGGGCAGGGACACCTCCCACTGTCCCAGGCTGCTCCAAGCCCTGTCCAGCCTGGCCTTGGGCACTGCCAGGGATCCAGGGGCAGCCACAGCTGCTCTGGGCACCCTGTGCCAGGGCCTCCCCACCCTCCCAGGGAACAATTCCTGCCCAATATCCCATCCATCCCTGCCCTCTGGCACTGGGAAGCCATTCCCTGTGTCCTGTCCCTCCATCTCTTGTCCCCAGTCCCTCTCCAGCCCCCTGTGACCCCTTCAGGCCCTGGAAGGTTGACGTTCTTCTCCCTCCTCACCTCCACATTAAGCTCAGCACGCATTTCTCAGAAATGCCTTTTCATTTCAGGCTCTCCCTTCTTCCCCAGCCCCCCATGACAAATTTCCTCAGCTGAGGGTTGGATGGGAAGGTTAATGTTTTCCTTCATCCAGGCTGACACGGAGCAAAAAGCTTTTCCCCCTTCCAGCTCCCAGGGAGCCTTTGGAAATGAAGGCTGGGAATCACATTGGATTGTATTTCACTAAAGGTTTTCTCCGTCCTAGAAAACTCCTGCCTCCTCCTGAAATACACTCAGCTTAAGAAGAGACTAATATATTTACTCTAACTGTGCTCAGTCTAGGAATAATTTTGTGGTAGAGATTAAATTTTTATATCATCTTGAAGAAAACCAACTCCCTGCCAGTCCCCAGGGATCCCCTGTCTGGCTGTTGCAGCAGGAGGGGCTCAGATCTTGGCAGCTCCAAGTGGTGTCTTGTTTCTTCTTTTCCCTTCTATTCCTTCAGTACAATAGCAATACATTCCATTTGTTCAGAAGTTCAGAATTTTTAGGAGATCCTGGAAAAAAAAATCCTGTTTCAGCTTTGGGTGAGTGTGGCTTTGGGATGAGTGAAGCTCGTGGCTGCTCAGAGCTCTGATCTGCACCGACGCCTCACCTCCGTGCAGCCATTCCCATCTCCTGAGCTTGCAGAATTCCCTAGGGGCTGAATTCACTGCAAAGATGAAGATTTTGCGTGGGGATTAGTGCTGTTTATCACTCCAGGTAGGCTGGAGCTGCCATCAGGGGAGAGTTTCTGGCGGAGGTTCAGCCCTTCTGCTTTGTGCCTGCCCGGAATGACAGAGGATTCGCTCTGTGACTTGAGAACGCTCCTGACTCTTTGCTTTCAGCCCTGTTATTCGAGGAAACGAGCTGATGGCACCGTGCTCTTGCCCTTTTTTGCTTATGCTTCTCTGTGTGTCACTTCTGGCCCTCTCAGGCCAATTTCAAGCAGGTTTTGTGGAATCCCAGAATATCCTGAGCAGCCGCATGGGCTGGGCTCAGGGTGATTCCTGAGGTCACAGCAAAGGCACCCCAGGTTCACAGGAAGGTGCCCAAGGATGTGGTGAATAAAAGCCAGTGGATGGATTGACTGGATCAGGATGGGCTGTCACCGTTTGTTTCAGTTCTGCCTCTCCTGAGGCACCTTTTCAGCCAGCTGGAAACCAATTCCTTCCTCTTCTGTTTGGACATGAATCATCCTCCTTTTGCCAAACGTTCTCGACTGTTGCTTTGAGTGCCACCCACCAAAGTGACATTGCTGAACCCTCCCGACAGCCCGGGCTGGAGAGGAAACGTTGACCCAGCACAGAGACAGACGGGGGGATCCTGCCTGGCACATCCCACCCGGGAATGTTCATCTCCACGGCCCTCCCTGCTCCTGGTGCTCTCCTGGAAGGGAGGAGGGTGCCCTGCCCAACACAAATGGATCCATTTGATTGATTCCTTTGGTTAAATGGTGTTGGTTTATCAGCATTTACTGACTTAGAGTAGTAGAAGGACGGAATGTGCAGAAATAATGAATAACCTGAGGGAGCAGAGGGAAATGTGTGCTGGGATCTGTGCCCCAGGCTGGCGTGGCCTCGGTGGTTGGTGGTGTTTTGAAGCCTGGGGGTGATTCCTCACCTGGAATTCCAGGTCCTTCACCGAGGAGCTGTGCTTGGGAGCACAATTCCCTTACCTGAGCCAGAGATAAAGAACCTCTGGAGACCGGCTGGGATCTTGTGGGGGATGGATTAGCCTTGGAGGGATCATCTTCCCCTGCTGGCTCCACGTGCAGAGCTCTGGGAGAAGCACTGCCTTGGTGTCTGAGTTAATTATCTGGTTTTAGTGTTGATAACAACCCGAGCTTGTGATTTTAAAACCTGCTTCAAACAGAGCCAGGGGCTGGGATGTCCCTGGTTCCCACATCCCGCTGAGTGTCCTCCATCCACGGAGCCTCTGGCCCCCTCAGAAAATCCTCACTTCCCTGCAGCCCCTCTTACGGGTGTGTGGATGCAAAGCACCAAAAGCAAAAGCTCTGGGGCAGCGAGAAATGTGTTCAAATGAATCAAGAAAAGCAAAATTAAGCTTTAAAAGCAAACGGGGAGGTGCTGAGGGTTCCCAGAGTGGAAGCATTTGGGGTAGGGAAGTTCACGGAGCGACCTGCTGAGCTTCTGCAGGCCACAAAGTGACAAAGTGCCACCTTTCCCAGCCTTCCCGAGCGATCCCCTGGCTCCTGCTGGGCTGGGAAGAGGCAGCCTGGATGTGTGATCCATCCCCACGTCGCAGCCAGGGGCTCCTGGCAGCTGATTGTTGTTACTGTCCTCAGCAAAAATCTAATCCAGCCCAGTGTGGTCAGAGGGGCTCCCCCAGCTCTGAGGGAGCAGGGAAGGACGTTGAGAGCTTCCTTGTCAGAAGGAATAATAATAATAATAACAACAACAACAATAATAATAATTCTTCAAACTGTGCTTCCAACTGTGATTTACCTTCCCAGCTGATCTTTTCCTGCCTCTCAATGCTACTTTTTGAGGGAAGAAGGTGTTTAAATCTGTGTCTTGTAGATGGGGAGACAGGAATGTTTTGTCCAAGGCAATAGAGGTCAGTGG
The DNA here is from genome assembly GCA_013397755.1 of Cnemophilus loriae. Taxonomy (NCBI): domain Eukaryota; kingdom Metazoa; phylum Chordata; class Aves; order Passeriformes; family Corvidae; genus Cnemophilus; species Cnemophilus loriae. The sequence goes on along the minus strand of VZTF01005786.1, from coordinate 92,623 downwards.
TAGGTTTGGGAGCTGGACCAACCTCAAGGTTATTGTCCCTTCAGAAGCTTCAGAGGTGACAAAATCTGTCCTGTTCTCAGTCAGGGCTCTGCCATTGAAATAATGGGAATATACCCTGGTGTCTTTTATTTAAAAAAAACAAACAAAAAGACAAAAAAGCAAACTAAAATCCATCGTTATTATTTTTATGTTTCTGACAAAAAGAGAGTGAATCTCTGCTAATGAAAAATATTAAAATTCCAGGTGTCCTGTCTAATAAATAATAACATGAGCATGGACTTGGCTCCCCACAGCCACCACCAAATCATCCATGGAGCTCTTTATGTGCAGCTCGTTTTGAACTTTGCCTATTTCCTTCAGCTATGCAGATATAAATAAATTATTCCCCTTGATAAGGGTCTGGGAACGCTGTACTTTAAAAGATAAGAAAGCTTTGAGGGGAAATTGTTTTTAAATCCGTACCATTTGTATGCTGTTCACTGTTCACACTGAGCAAAAATACATTCAGCTGGCACTTAACCAACCCTGTTTTATTCCTGCTCTGTGTTCAACCTATCCTTCTCCTGGGGACATCTAACCTTCCATGTAATTACCTCTCCGAGAGTGGGAAGGAGGCCTGAATAACCTCCCCACCAACTAAATAAATACACAGATCCCTGGGACAGGTTATGAGCTGCATGCCAGGGCAGGCTGGCGGGAGCAGGGTGCCTGGGCCGTGAGGAACTGCAAGACTTGGGTCTCTTGTTGCAGCATTGGGCCAAAGAAGGAGGACGTGCAGTGTTTGCAGAAAACCAACCTGAAAGAGCCAGGAACCCAAACCACCCAGGACTTTTGGAGTGGTTTTGTATCTTTTGGAAATAACAGCGATGGATTTTACCAGGGATGGGTGTTACCAGTGATGGCTTTTACCAATGATGGATTTTACCAGAGATGGGTGTTACCAGTGATGCCTTTTACCAAGGATTGGTTTTATCAGGGATGAGGGATTTCTGGGCCCCTCAGTTTAGGAAGGACGTGGAGACACTTGAGCGCGTCCAGAGGAGGGCAACAAGGCTGGTGAGGGGCTTGGAACACAAGCCCTGTGAGAACGACTGAGGGAGCTGGGGTTGTTTAGCCTGGAGAAAAGGAGACTCAGAGGTGACCTTGTCACTCTCTACAACTCCCTGAAAGGTGGTTGTAGTGAAGCGGGGGTTGGTCTCTTTTTCCGGGCAACAACTGACAGAACGAGAGGACACAGTCTTAAGTTGCGCCAAGGGAAATATAGGTTAGATATTAGGACAAACTTTTTTACAGAAAGAGTGATAAAATATTGGAATGGTCTGCCTGGGGAGGTGGTGGAGTCACCATCCCTGGACGTGTTTAAAAAGAGATTGGATGTGGCGCTCGGTGCCATGGTTTAGTTTAGTTGAGGTGTTAGGACAGTGGTTGGACTCGATGATCTTGAAGGTCTCTTCCAACCTGGTAATTCTGTGATTCTGTGAGTTTTACCAGGGACGAGTTTTACCTGTGATGGGTTTTACCAGGGGTGGATTTTACCAGGGGTGGATTTTACCAGGGACGAGTTTTACCTGTGATGGATTTTACCAAGGATTGGTTTTATCAGGGATGAGTTTTACTTGTGATGGGTTTTATCGGGGTGGGTTTTACCTGTGCTGGGTTTTACCAGGGATGTGTTTTACCTGTGATGGATTTTACCAGGGATGGGTTTTACCCGTGATGGGTTTTACCAGGGGTGGGTTTTACCAAGGATTGGTTTTATCAGGGATGAGTTTTACTTGTGATGGGTTTTACCTGTGATGGGTTTTACCTGTGATAGATTTTACCAGGGATGGGTTCTACCAGGGGTGGATTTTACCAGGGATGAGTTTTACCGGCGATGGGTTTTACCTGTGATGGATTTTACCAAGGATTGGTTTTATCAGGGATGAGTTTTACTTGTGATGGGCTTTACCAGGGGTGGGATTTACCTGTGCTGGGTTTTATCAGGGATGAGTTTTACTTGTGATGGGCTTTACCAGGGGTGGGATTTACCTGTGCTGGGTTTTATCAGGGATGAGTTTTACTTGTGATGGGCTTTACCAGGGGTGGGATTTACCTGTGCTGGGTTTTACCTGGGATGGGTTTTACCTGGGATGTTGTTTTTGCTTTTCCCCCAGGTCTGTCCAAGTCCCTTGGCCTCATCGAGGGCTATGGTGGCCGTGGCAAAGGTGGCCTCCCAGCCACGCTGTCCCCCGAGGAGGAGGAGAAAGCAAAGGGACCCCACGAGAAGTATGGCTACAACTCCTACCTCAGTGAGAAGATTTCCCTGGATCGTTCCATCCCGGATTATCGCCCAACCAAGTAAGTGCCAGGTGCTCCAGGGGGGAATGTTTGTGTTCAGGTGTCACCCCCGAGCCAGGGGTGCTGGTGGCTGTCCCTGGCTCTTCCCTCGTCGTTCACAGGGCCCTGCTCAGTGATGAGAATCTGGGGTGGTTGGGCTGGAACCGAGCTCGTGGAATCACAGGATTGTTGAGGTTGGAAAAGCCCTCAAAGGTTATTGAGTCCAACCATTCCCCAGCAGCGCCGAGGCCACCACTGCCCCATGTCCCCAAGTGCCACATCCACAGGGCTGTTAAACTTCCCCAGGGATGGGGACTGCAGCACTGCCCTGCACAGCCTCTGCCAGGGCCTGACCACCCTTCCATGAAGAAATAATTCCTAATATCCAACCTAAACCTCCCCTGGCACAATGTGAGGCTGTTTCCTCTTGTCCTGTCAGCTGCTACCTGGGAGAAGAAACTGATCCCCACCTGGCCCCAGCCTTGTTCCAGGTCGTTGGAGACAGTGAGAGAGTTCATCAAGATGATTTATCAGGGGAAAGGAGTGAATTTCTTCCCAGTTTGTCTCTGTTTTCCTAAAGCAATACACAATTTTGGGTGGAAGTGATGCCATCAGAAGCTCAGCTCTGCTTTCACTGAGCTTTTGGTGTTTAATACGCTGTAAATCTGTGCAGAGATTCTCCCTCCCTCCTTGTCAGCTCCTTCACATTCCTGCAGGACCTCCAGGGCCCTTGGGCTGCCCTCAGGCTCCTCCCAGCACAGGGATCCTCGTGGGACACTCTGGGATCTGCTGCTGGAGATCTGGGCCTTTAAAGGGAGTTTCTACAGTGGCAATATTCTTCCTCTCCTTTTTTGATTGAGCTTTTGAGGTGCTGGTGATGTTTACCTGCCAAGCACCACAGGAGAACCTGTTTTAAAAGAGGTGACACATCACTTTGTTAAGAGGATGAGGAAAGACATGCTGCAAGTTTATCTTTGTGAAGGTTAATTTTAGATACGGCTGCCAGAGTGTTCCTCAAAATAGGAAAGTGTCAGTTTGTCCAGGCCTGGAGTGAAATCCCCGATAAAAAAATGAGCTGAGAGAGGTTTAGATCGTGAAAGATCCGTGTCCAATGCCTGTGTCACTGGGACAGTGACAAAGCTGTTGCCTGGCATCTGCAGAGCATTGAAAACCAGGCAGCCAGGAGGTGCAGCTCTGTGTGTCCAGGTGCTCCAGACGGTGCAGGCTGGGGGAGCAGGGGCTGCTCTTGTTCCTTCTGTCCCCAGGTGCTCCAGGCTGTGGGAGCAGGGGCAGCTCTTGTTCCTTCTGTCCC
>VZTF01005786.1:60976-87251 GCA_013397755.1 Cnemophilus loriae | reverse complement strand
GGTGCTCCAGGCTGGGGGAGCAGGGGCAGCTCTTGTTCCTTCTGTCCCCAGGGGCTCCAGGCTGTGCAGGCTGGGGGAGCAGGGGCAGCTCTTGTTCCTTCTGTCCCCGGGTGCTCCAGGCTGGGGGAGCAGGGGCTGCTCTTGTTCCTGAATTGCAGGCAGCCCCTCAGAGCATCCAGGGCTGTCAACCCCTGACAACAGAAATCCCTGGATGAGTTTCCAAAGGAATGGAGGCCCGGGCTGCATTTTGCTGNTCTGTCCCCAGGGGCTCCAGGCTGTGCAGGCTGGGGGAGCAGGGGCAGCTCTTGTTCCTTCTGTCCCCAGGTGCTCCAGGCTGGGGGAGCAGGGGCTGCTCTTGTTCCTGAATTGCAGGCAGCCCCTCAGAGCATCCAGGGCTGTCAACCCCTGACAACAGAAATCCCTGGATGAGTTTCCAAAGGAATGGAGGCCCGGGCTGCATTTTGCTGCTGCAGCTGCTCCAGCCACGCTGAACTGCAGGTACAAATTGCACCTCTGCCTGTGTGATATGCAAATCCCAGCACAATGCTGAATCCTTGGAGCGAGACCTTCTCCAGCACTTACCTGAGGCTGAGCTGCTGATTTCCATTTCTCAGCCACGACTCTGACTTCCCGCAGAGCCAGCATTACTTGGTGAGAATTAATTTGAGAAGTAATGTTTCTTTTCAGATTTTGGGGGAAGAGAAGGATTAATTCTGACATTTTTTGGCTTGTGTTGTATTTTTCCTCAGTTCCATTATCCATCATTCCACGGGAGAGTGGGGGAGAGGACAGGGCACAGCAAGGCATTAAAACTGCTTCAGTTTGGAGCTGGGCTGAGGCTTGGGAGAGAATTTGTGGGTATTGACTGCAGTTGCACAACTTAGTGCCTTTTATCTGTGTAAGAACTTCAGGAGTGGGTTTTGTTTATTGGTTTTCTTTTTGTTTTGGGGATCAATTGTCTTGATATTGTGAGAGAACAGTTGGTCTGGTGTGAAATAGGCTGGAGTTTGCTGGAGAATTTGGAAAGTTTCAGCTCTTCCTACTTCTGGCTTCAAGGTTCCCTTGCTATTTAGTGCATTCAGGTTTATAGCTGATTTTATGAAGGGTTGAACACAAACCATTTAAGTCAAGTATCCTGGTCTCTGATTAAAATAGATTCAAGTCAAGGGAAATTAGCCTAAATGGCTTTGAAATTGCAGCATTAGTGGGGAAAAACTGTTGAAAACCTTCCAGCTGATAAGCATTACAAAGCATGTAGTAGTTTTAAATATAATAGTGAAGCCTGTGTGGTTCAGCTAAAGGCTGCTGAGTGTCTGGAATGCCAATGGACTAGGACTGGTCCTGGCACAGGCTGGCACTCCCCAGCCCTTCCTCTCACTTCTCCCTGTTTTTAAGGAAAGATTCATGTGGTCAAACGTCACCGCCCTGAGTGCTGAGCGATGCTGGATCAGAGCTCTGAGGCCTTTCCTTGCCCCCTTTTTGTTTCTGTGGCCAAAGGGAAGTGGAGCAAGGAGAGTTTAGGGGAAGTTTGGCACATTTTGTGTATATTTTTGTGTCTCCAGGCTCCCTGCACCTCGTGGTCAGCATCACTGAGGGTTCAGGGTGAACCCGCTCCGAGTGATTTCAGGTACTGCTGGTGAGGAGGAGCCAGCCCAGCTCACAGCTCAGAGCCTCTCAGTCCTGCCCAGAGGCAGAGAAAGGAGGGAGTTTCCCTGGGAAAATGTTCCCAGAGGTGTGAGGGGTGAAGATCAGGTCTTTCCCAGCACCAGGAGCTGTGGCAGAATTCCTTGTTTGTCCTGATTTGGGGAATTGTGGTGTCACTTTTTCATAGTTGGGATTGTCATCTTTGCTTTAGTTGAGCGATTTCCTTCCCTTTTCCCCTTCCTCTTTGCCTTTCCCCCTTTCCCTTTTCCTTTTTCCCCCTCCCCTTTCCTTTTCTGCTTCCCTTATCCCTTCCCCTTTCTCCTTCCTCTCCCCTTTTCCCTTTCCATTTCTCCTTCCTTTTTCATCTTTTCCCTTTCCCCTACTCCCTTCCTTCTTTCCTCTTTCCTTTTTTTCTTCCCCTTCCCCCATCTTCTTTCCCCTTCCTCTTTCCTGCTCCCTTTTCTCCTTCCCTGCTATTTCCCCACTATTTCCCCTTTGTCCCCACTTCCCCTTTCCCCTTCCTCCATTTCCCCCTTCCTCCATTTCCCCCTTTCCCCATTTCCCTTTCCCTTTTCCCCATCCCTGCTGGGGCTGCTCACCGGGGCTGGGAGGTTGGAACTCTTCGCTGCTATTCCCCACTGAGAGGATGGGGGTTGCCCTGGGCTGATTCCCAGCGGTGCTGATGCTCTGGATCCACGGAATGACCTGTGTGAGGCTGATTCCAAACTGTGCCTGTCACACCTGGACCTTCCTGATGCTCCTGATCCCGACCTTCTGCTGAGCAGGAAAGGTTGTGCTGGATGTGCACGAGATTTTCCAGGGAATCGAGTAATAGATTCCAGTTGGGATGGCTGGGGAAGCTCCTCCTTGGGCCAAAATAAGGCAAGACTGGTGTTTAGGGGTGAGTTATTCCAGAACTTGCTGCCAAACAGTGGCATAATGAGAAAGGCACAGGGAACACATTTCTGTTGTGCTTGATTGGGTTTTTTGGCTTTAAGATGAGATTCCTGCACGTTCTGGAAAACAAGCTCTGCTTCCAGATTGGAAGTACCCAAGGTGCTGCCTGCAGCCTGCAGGACTTCTACACAAATCTCCACAAAAATGAGCTGGAGAGATTTTCTTCAATTTCCTGCAAAAGCCTCTGAAGGACAAGGCTGCTGAGTGAGTTTTATTGTTTATCCATTCTTGGCACTCGCTGCCTGCCTGCCTGGGGAGGATGGGGGCTTAGGGAGATGTGTTGTTTTCTATATTGAAAGTGAAGCATATTTACATGGGATCCCAGGGCCTGCAGACGTTCCCTGCTCAGATACAACGTGTTACGCACCTCTGTTTTACCCTGTGATACAGGATTTAATGGGAACCTCTCCTGTGTGTAGCCAGAAAATAAAATTGCTTTGTTAGATCAGCCTGCCTGTCCATCTTATCCAGTATCTAATCTCTGATAGTGGAATTACCAGATGCTTCAGGTTGAAGAAATCATATTAAGGGGAACTATGAAATAATCTGCCCATCTGGTACTTTCTGCCTCCCCCATTCTCTCCTTTCAATCCTATCCAATATAAATGTGGAGTTCTCATTATCTCCTTAAAAGTCTGTTCCTTTCTGGAATCCTGTTAAGCTCTGATTCAGTGGTATTTTATGGCATTATAGGATTAAGGGGTAGATTTAAGAGAAATAATACCCACAGTTGTTAGGACTATTGGATCATTGGGTGGAGATGACACATTCCTGCTGCTGCAAATCTCTCGACAGCTTTTCTCAGGAGGGGAGCCTCGAGGTATTAAAGTGAAGAGCAAGGATGGTGTAAGAGATAAGCAACTCCCACAGTTTGATTTTTCAGGTGTTTTGAGGGCTTCCCAGCCTGGAGACACAACCCTGCCTGCCTTGGGGTCCTGCTCATGGGTCAGGAAATGCATGGGAAGGGACTGTGGACAAAGGGATGTAGTGACAGGATGAGGGGAATGGCTTAAAAATGCCAGAGGGCGGGGTTAGATGGGATATTGGGAAGGAATTCCTGCCTGTGAGGATGGTGAGATACACGAACAGGTTACCCAGGGAGGTTGCCCCTGGATCCTTGGCAGTGCCCAAGGCCAGGCTGGACAGGGCTTGGAGCAGCCTGGGACAGTGAAAGGTGTCCCTGCCCATGGCAGGGGTGGCACTGGATGGGCTTTAAGGTCCTTCCAACCCAAACCATTCTGGGATCCTCTGATGGAAAAGGTTTGGAGGTGGTGGGAGCCTGATGTGCTGCTGTGTTCTCACAGCCCCTGGTTTGTGTTTGCCGTGGAGAGGTGCCCTGGGCAGAGCCTTCCCACCAGCATCAGCTAAAGAGGGAGCAGCTGCACAGCCCTGCCTTGTTTAGCTGTTCCCCGTGGTGTGTCTGGGGCTGAGTCAGAGCCGTCACACCGCGGTGTCTCGGGGGCCTGAATCACCGTTTATTTCCGGAGCTGCTTTTCTGCACCATCTGGCTCTAGCTGCTTTATTGCCAGGGACCTCGTGTAGCAGCAAGCTGAGAGCCTTTCTCTGGGACACACTGCAGAAGATGGAGGCTTTTGGCTTCTGGGTAGACTTTGGGTTGTTGTTGTTTGGCAACTTAACTTAAAGGAACTAAATCAAGTCCTGATAAATTTTTATTTGAAGTGGTTTGTGTGTGGCCTCTGTGGGCTCCCAGTGTGTACGTGCTGGGAGCTAGAGCACACTGTGGGGTGGAGGGAGGCCCTGTTCCCCTCGGGGTCTCTCCCCATCCCTGGGGAGCCTCCTGCCCTCTGCCGTGGGGCTGCCTTGGGGCCTCAGCCTCCCCTCAGCTTGCAGGGCCCAGGAATTCCATTTTGGCTTTATAATCACAACAGAATGCATGCTTGGAAAGTGATGAGTGTGGATGTGACTGAGACACATCAGGACTGCCCAGGAGGACGCACCTGGAGGCTGTAATTGAGTGTCCTGCCATGAGACCACCCCTGCCTTCCCATCTCTTCTGCTGGGTCCAAGGTGTTCCCTCCCTGCAGGGCCCACACTGGCCACGGTTTGTGCGGGGGCTCAGCCTGGGCCCTCTGCTTGGCTCTGAGGGGAAAGTTCCACGTGCCATCATATTTCTTTTCCTGTGAGGAGGAGCCAATCTCCACTGCTGCGGGAGTAACTCAACTCCCTGGCTTTGCAGGTGCCTTTGTCTCAGATTTCTCTGGTACCAAGGCACTGAAATGAGATATTTTCTCAGCACCTGCCACAGCTTGGGCAGGAGGTGCCGTGTCACTGCTCCATGCATCTTATCTCGTTTTCTCCCCAAAACTGAGGTTACACAACCCCCTTTAATGACACAAAATGCTTTTTGCCTTTCCCCCTGCCCACAGGACCGTGTTGGCTTTGGTAGAAGTGTGTGAGATGTGCAAATATTACTGCAGCCAGCGGGAGAGCTCAGTGATGTTTCCTCGAGGATCTGGGACATTCCTGAGCACACATTTGTGGTGATGTGCCAGTCACTCATGTCCTGCCCTGGGCTGTTCAGCCAGGCTTGATGAAGTGAGGCTGAGAAGAAGGACAGCATTTAAGAAGACAAAACAAACTACTTGAATTATGAGAGTGGTATTTGCTGGGAAATAGAGTTTCATGCTTGTTTATTTGTTGTGATTGCTGCTTATTGCAAACAAAGGAGGTCAGAAGAGCTCCTTCTCTCTTGCATGCACAATGTGTTACTAAATCCATTACTTTACCTTCTGCAAAGAGTGCTTTGATGGGTTTCAGTCCTACATCCAAACAACAGCCAGGACAAGAGAGAGATGTGGGGTTTTTTCTTCATCCAATAACTGAAGGGAAAACCAAAGAGGAATCAAGACAGTGGAAGAACAAAAAAGAAAAGATTTTTTCAGATGTGAAATTCCCTTTCAATTGCATGTGGGAGTGTATTAAAAGATCCTTACAGCTCTAAGAAAAAGCCAGGACTGGTTGTGCACCTTCTCTCCTAATAGATGGTTGTGGGTTTGATCCAGCATTGTATGAAAAACACTCCTGCCCTTGGCTTTTTATAGCTTCAGCCATAAAAAAAGGAAAAGTAATATTTTCCAGTACTTGGAAAGGTGCCACCTGAAACTTTTCTGGGAGAGCAAGTAGAGAAATCAAGCAGTGAGTATCAGTGTCACAGCTCTGGCATGCAGGAGCTGTGCCTCAGAACAGGGCTCACCAAAGCCAGAGCAGATTTGCAGCTCAGGGATGGATCATTGGATATTTTCTGCCCGTGTGTTCTGTCCTGCCCAGTCTGTCCCATCTCTGTGTGGCTCCAGGCAGTTTTATTCTGCCAGGCTGCACAAAGTCATGGAAACCTCCTGAGCTGGAAGGGACCCAGCTCAGGAGACTCTGAGAATCCCTGAGGTTGGAAAATCCCTCCAATGCCATCGAGTCCAAGCTGTGCCCCATCCCCACCTTGTCCCCAGCGCAGAGCACTGAGTGCCGCCTCCAGGCCTTCCTTGGGCACCTCCAGGGATGGGCACTCCAAACCTCCCTGGGCAGCCCCTGCCAAGGCCTGACCACCCTTTCGATGGGGAAATTCCTCCCGGTGTCCACCCTGAGCCTCCCCTGGCCCAGCCCGAGGCCGTTCCCTCTCCTCCTGTCCCTGTTCCCTGGGAGCAGAGCCCGACCCCCCCGGCTGCCCCCTCCTGTCAGGGAGTTGTGCAGAGCCACAAGGTCCCCCCTGAGCCTCCTTTTCTCCAGGCTGAGCCCCTTTCCCAGCTCCCTCAGCTGCTCCTGGGGCTCCAGCCCCTTCCCAGCTCCGTTCCCTTCCCTGGACACGCTCCAGCCCCTCAGGGTCTTTCCTGGAGTGAGGGGCAGAATCACCCAGCCCAGCCCCTGGCCCTGCAGAGACACCCCAACAACCCCACCCTGGGCACCCCTGGCAGCGCTGTCCAAACGCTCCTGGAGCTCCGGCAGCCCCGGGGCTGGGACCATTCCCTGGGGAGCCTGGGCAGTGCCCAGCACCCTCTGGGGGAAGAACTTTTCCCTAAAATCCGACCTGACCCTCCCTGGCCCAGCTCCAGCCGTTCCCTGTTCCTGTCCCTGTCACACAGAGCAGAGATCGGAGCTGCCCCTCGGGAGGAGCTGCAGCCCAGTGGTGTCCTGCTGATCTCACTCGAGGCTGTGCCCAGGCCGTGCCCTCCCTGCTCAGACAATCACAGGGGTAGAAGATTGTTCCAAACCCAGCTCCTGACAAACTCAGGTTTTTATTTCTCCTGCGTCCTCAGGGCCCTGAGCTCTGCGGAGCGGCTGCTGCAGCGCTGTGTGTGCAGGGGCTGCTGGTGCCCTGTGCCCCTCCTGCCCCCCAGGGATGGGGCTGCAGCTTCTGCTGCCTTGGGGATGATTTGCAGAGAGGAAGAAGGCTCTTTGCTGCTCCATTGCTTTCCCTGCACTAATACAAACCAGCAGGCTGTTGAATAAATACCAGTATTGATCTTTATTCCTCAGTGTGTTTGGACATGCTGCTCCTGACTTCCAGCAATGCTTTTTCTTGAAAACTGGGCAAGTAAAGACTCTAAAGACACGCTTTTCCAGCTGCACTTTACATTTGTTGATTATTGTTTAAGCCTGCTCCTGTGACCTGCAGGAGCAGCCTGGCTCCGTGGACACACAGGCAGCTGGGGCTGGCTCCGGGGAGCTGAGAAGTCCCCCTAGAACTGGAGCTGTCAACTCCCTGTGGAAAGGTTTAGGGGTTTGTGCTGTGTTTCTGTCGTGGGTTTAGCTGGGGACACAGGACAGCTTTTTCTTTCTTTTCCCTTTTGAAGCGGAAGTCACTGGAGCACACTTGGGCAGCTTGTGTGGGATCAGGAGTGTGTCAGGAGCCTTTGGTGCTTGAAGTCCCAATATCTTCTTTAAACCCAGTTGGGAAGAAAGTGCTTTGGGGAGAGCAGCTGGAGTTTGTTTAGTGGCTGTTAGAGAGTCTCTTATTTGCATTGTGCTGCTCGGTGTCACCTGCAAACACTGTGACCATGGATTTATAGCACAGAACCTCGGGGTTCTTTATGCCATGCATTCCACTAATTGTCAATTTTCCCTTCCTGACTACAAAGTTATTACCTGTTCTTGTAAGATGGGAACATGGTGCTTCAGGGAAGAGTTCTGTGGCAGGAGTGTGCTATAAAACAGTTCCTAATGTAAACAGAAGTATTAAATGATCACTTTGGCAGAGGATGGGATTAGTGTAATTTAACAACTTGCTTTCGTGCTCCTCCGAACTCCACTGCTGAAAAATACCTGTGTTGTCATAAATACTTCTGACTAAACTGTGCTTATGAGGATAAATGAACCAATTTAAGCTTTGGATACACTTCTTTCTAGTTGGCTTCCAAGGAACTCGGGGCTTGTGTGTTTGTTTGTGCCACCAACCCGCTCCCCTGGACTGCCCAGAGCTTTTCAGTTCCAAACCAGCACATTCCCAGCCAGACCAGGCAGAGGGTGAGTCAAGCTCTGCTGCTTTGACAGCCTTGGTCCTGCAGCCATTTGTGCAGTTTTCCAGCAGGAAAATCCAAGAGCAAGGAGGTCTCAATGACTAATTCTGTGTGTGTGTGAAGGAGCTGGGCACGGGCCGAGCTGGGTAAGTGGATGTGACACTCGGAATTGCTCTGGCTTTTATCTCCCTTAGATCTGTCTGAACCTAATAACTTTATTACAAGAGCCTCTCACCAGAGTAAATCCCATTCTCTACATTCTGTTTTCACAACTTTGCAGATAATTTCTTCTTAGGGCTTGCCAAGTAATGTGCCTTTAGAAATGTCTGTATGTACCTAAATTGTAATGCCTATGTTTGAGACCCTAATTCTAAAACAGAGCTGAACATTTCTGAAAAAGAATTACTGGGAATAAAGTAGGTGCTTTAAAATTGAGTTTCCTGGGGAAACGTGAGGAAGTTTCAGGGCTTTGTGGTCAGAAATAGTTTGAGAACCTGGATCTGTAAACAGTGAACCGTAGCAGGCAGCATTAGGTGTTTTAAGATGCTTGGGTCACAGAAAATGTATGTCATAGGATACACACAATAGATTGAATGTTGACAGTCCCTTTTGCAAGCAGACATGTGCACTGAATCAGCAAAATCCAAACTAGAATAAGCAATTAATGAATGGAGCGTGATGAGGAAGTGGCAGGATGAATAGCAGCCTGAGCACTGGCTTTCTTTTAAGCCTGTTCATAATCTTTACAAAAGCCAAATGGAGATCAATTCATTTCCTGGTGAAGCTTTATTTCAGAGGACAGCACAAATGAAGCTTGTTTGGTACCAGTGGGTTTCATTTGTGGAGTTGTTTGTCACCAGAAGGACAAACCCAGAAGGTTTTCCCTCTGCCACTGAGGTTTTCAGGAGGAAGCAGCTCAGATGAGTAGGGAACAGCTGGGAAGCAGTGCCTGTGGGTTCAGGTATCCAGCGAGCCCCAGCCTGCCTGTGCTGGCACAGCAGAACCTTGCAGTGGCATTTACAACATTTTGTCCTTCAGCCACGGTGCTTTGCAGCCCAGCCATGGGGAGATCGTTCAAGCCCAGCAGTGCCCCATGGATGGATCAGGATCTACCTCCCAGGCCTCCAGCTGCAAAGTTCCTGTGGGTTTGCTGTGGGCCAGGAGGGCACCTGAGGAGCTGCAGGCAGCAAAGCCAAGCCTTGGGTGTGTCTGGATGTGCTTGGCTGTGCAGGTGGGGGCAGCTGTGGTGTTGGGGCTGGGAAAGGCAGATAAAAGTCCAGTGGCCTTGGTAAGATGAGGATGGGAGGGCAGAAGAGTCCAGAATTCCCCACTTCTCAGGTGTGCATCCAAACCTCTGCCGTGTGTAGGTGACAAGGATGTCTTGGGCAGGTTCAGAGTTCCGTTTATCAGAAATCACGTTTAAGCCTTTAAAGTTCATCGTGTATCTCTGCACATGTTTTGATGTGAGTTTGCTGTGTTTTGTCAAGCGTGTCATGGAATTATTGAGGTTGGAAAAGCCCTCCAAGACCATCGAGTCCAGCCCAGCACGGGCACGGCCACCACCGTGTCCCCAGGTGCCACATCCACGGCCAGTGCTCCTCCAGACACACCCAGCACGGCAGTGTGTGCTCACTGGCTCCTCTGGGGGCTGGGCTGGTGGCAGGGTGACAGAGGAGCTGTGTCACTGTGTCAGGCTTCAGATGCTCCTGTCAGCATCTCTGGTGTGGCAGCAAACAAATCTCCAGCCTCAAATGCTGTTCTCTGGGATGGAATAACAGTGAAGAGTGTCTGTGGGAGGGAGCTGTGGCTGCTGTCCCTTGGATCTCAGCAGGGAGAGGCAGGCACAACAAAAAGGATGTGAAACCCCACTCGTGGGGCATCTCCAGCCTGTCACTAAAAACTGAGAGTTTTCTTTTGGGGTTTTATGAGGGGACAGGGGGAGGTTGGAGTATTTTTATTTGTGGGGGTTTTTTTCTTAACATTGTGGTAATTCAGCTTATGTTTGACTGGCTTGGATCCCCCCCCACCCTGCTGTGAGGTATTTCACGGTGTTGCAGTTTTGCACTGGGTTGAACTGGGTGCCTTTGTGTGCTCGGGCTGGGTGACTTTGTCTCCCAGTTCAGTCTGTCTTGTGTTTAGTTTAGCAAAGGTGGGAACTGTAACCTGTGCCTGTAGGAAAGCCACACAGGAACAAATCTCTCCCCAGAATAGCAGGGCTGGTGTGGAGCTTCCTCTGTGGAATAGAGGGAAACTTCTGGCACTTTGGAGTGAACACTTGTGTGTGGTCTTCTGGTTTGTTAACTCTCCATGCTGAATGTCCTCTGCATGAGGGGGCACCAATATTTATGGGCAGTTAATTGCATTCGTGTAACTGGTACATGAAATTGGAATCTGAGGGGAAGAGCAAGTCTAAATCAGCCCCATCCGCTGGTTTTGACCCTTCTGGTAGTGCTTGGGACTTGTTTTTATTCTTTTCCACAAGTGTCTCACCAGTGTGTCAGTGTTCCCTGGTGAGGAGCCTGTGCTGGGGTGGGCTGTGGTGGTGCCAGCTCCAGGATTTGGGGATGGCAGAGCTCTCCCTGGAGCCACCTCCTGGATTTTGGGATGGCAGAGCTCTCCGTGGAGCCACCTCCTGGATTTTGGGATGGCAGAGCTCTCTGTGGTGCCAGCTCTGGGATTTTGGGATGGCAGAGCTCTCTCTGGAGCCAGCTCCAGGATTTTGGGATGGCAGAGCTCTCTCTGGAGCCAGCTCCTGGATTTTGGGATGGCAGAGCTCTCCCTGGAGTCAGCTCTGGGATTTTGGGATGACAGAGCTCTCCCTGGAGCCAGCTCTGGGATTTTGGGATGGCAGAGCTCTCTCTGGAGTCAGCTCTGGGATTTTGGGATGGCAGAGCTCTCTGTGGTGCCAGCTCTGGGATTTTGGGATGGCAGAGCTCTCTGTGGTGCCAGCTCTGGGATTTTGGGATGGCAGAGCTCTCCGTGGTGCCAGCTCTGGGATTTTGGGATGGCAGAGCTCTCCCTGTATGACACTCTCCATGCAGGATTTTGGCAGACAGGGCTGAGGGACACCCCTCTGCCGAGGCTGATCCAATTCTGGCAGAGGTTAAACAAACTTATCCAGTGATTTCTGCACGTAACGGGAAAGGTTTAAAAACCTCTTCATCTTCCAGTTCATAAAGCCGTCAGCAGCGTGGCTCTGTGATCACAAAGAAGAAGAGCTGTCTCTAAAAGTCCATTGTGCCTTTTAAGTTCATCATTTTTATGCCTGCTCTTCCAGCAGTGGCATCATTCCACCTTGTTCCAGGCAGAACAAGTGGTGGCCACTTTTCTTCTTCATTGCCCCAAGTCTGTCCTGGGGATGTCAAAATCCTGAGTTCCCGTGAGATCTATTCAAGTAAAACACTCCTACCTCAGGCTCTGTACAAGGATTTCATTCTCAGTTTCAGAGGGAAGGTTCACAGCAGGGCCAGTTTTATCCCAACCCGCCTGAGCAGAGCTGTGACGTTTGCTGGTGGGATTGTCACCCTGGAATCCCTGCCTGGGACATGAAGGGCTCCCGTCCCTCACCAATGTTTGTCTGAGCGTTCAGCCTGGCGCTGCCTCTGATCAGGGGAGGAAAAAGGTATTTTCACCTTCCCAAAAAAACAGCTTCAGTGTGTTATACCTGACAGAAATATACCTGGGATGGAGGGCTGGAATAAACTGTCCTTTGGCCGTGGCAGTGTCACTTCATCGACCCCCAGGGGAGCTCTGGCTTCTGCCTTAGATGAGATGTGTGTGAATGACCCTGTCCAGGACTGGGCCTACATGAGCAGCTACAGAGCAGCAGCTGCCTCTGACAGAGGGTGTCAGAACATGCACTGTTCTTTTACAACTCACTGGTCATTTACAATTTACTGTTCATTTGCAATTTACTGTTCATTTACAATTTTACACTGCGGCCTTTCATCTGTGAGCTCTCCCCCCTTGCCAGTGGCCAGGGTCTGGTGTTGTCCCAGGGGCTGCTCAGCACGTGGTGATGGAGTCAGAGCTGACCTGGTGTCACAGCGTGGGATCCTCATGGCAGAGGAGGGCAGGGTGCTGCTGCCTCTGTTGTGATCGTGTAAAATGCTGCAGCCAGGCATTTCAAAGCCTGCTCCTTCAGTCCATGCCCGTTTGGACATCATTCAGAGTTCAGCTGTGGTTGTAAGGCACTGTTTTAAAACAAACAGAGAAAAAAATGCTCCTAAATTTCCTCCCTGCCCAATTTACCTTGCCTGGGAGGAGAGAACGGCCACCAGCCAGGCAGCAGGACCTGCAGCCTTTGCTCCTGAGCCCTGCTGACCTCCTGTCCCCTCGGGGCTGACCTCTTCATCCCTGAGCATCGTAACTTCAACATCTTGTGTTTAAATCCCTGATGCTTTGGTTAAGGGGACAGCAGCCTCCTTCTCCTGAGGACTTGTCAAACTGGGAGCCCCCAGCTGTGCTGTGGATGCCCGTGGTGGCCAGGTGTGGCCAGGTGTGGCCATGAGGAGACCTTGGAGCTTGGTTGTGCAGGGCAGAGGCTGTGGCCAGCCCTGCCTTGTCCTGCTGGGACCGATGAGGAGCCAGGGGCTCTGTGCAGAAAGTGGATAACAGTGGATGTCATTCTTTGTGCTGTCACCTGAAAGGTGACAGGTGACAGGGACGCCCTGGCTGGCTGTGGGCTCCTGCACCACACCATGGGAGGAGTCCTGATCTGTGTCTCTGCAATGGGGTAAAATTCCTGTACTTCTTATCTGAGGAGTGCTCTCAGTTCCGGGAACCTGGGCACTGAGAGATGCAGTGGTGACAGTTGCAAGCTGGTGTTTCCCTGAAGCAGCAATCTCTGGGATGGGAATCTGGGGGACAATTCCACTTCTCGTGCTCTACTTCTGACTGAGCTGTCTCTCACACAGCCTTGGCTTTAACGTGGCAGTTCCACAGCTCATTGCAGGAAAGGCATTTCAGTATGTGTGGGTGGAACTCTGTCTGCTCCTGAGCCGTGTTTTAAAGGAGCAGCTCCACAGCCCTGTGGAAGCTGTGCCAACAGAGCTGAGCACTTCCACGATGCTCACGGTGCTTTTAAGGACAGGAAGTAACAAGAGTCATTTATTCTGCTGATCAGAAGAATATTTGCCTGTTTAAATATTCAAACCCTTGAGCCTGATACAAGACTGAAATGTCAGGAAGGGATAAGCTCCTGATAAGCACGTTAGCTGGATTTATTCAGTGTGATGGCCAAAAGAGAAATTATTAATAAGTCAAGATCCAGACTGGGGAACTCTTGGGTGCTCAGAATGAAAAATAAAGAGGAGTGGGGGAGATCTGGCACTCTGATACGGAGGAGAGCAGGAAACCTTGGAAAAGCCATCATCAGGATCTACTTTATGAGGACGCGTGCTGTCCATAATCAGAACCACCGCATTCTTTGTCTGCCCTGTGCTCTTCCACAGCTACACAGGATCTGGATGGGCTGAGATGATCTTTAAGGTCCCTTCCACCCAAACCACTCAGTGATTCTGTGATCTGGGTCCGTTTTGTGCCAGCTGGCACAGATTTTTATGCCTGCCTCTTGGTGTGTGCTGAGTGTCTGTGATGGCTGACCCCGCAGAGATGGAGAGGGGTGCAGTAGGACCCCATTAGGAACTGCAGGAATAACTCCAGAGGGTGTGGGAGCAGCACAGAGCCCTAAAGCCTTGGGTGTCGTGCAGACCAGGAGTGTCCAGCTCTCTCCATGGTGGTTGCTGCTGGTGGCATTTCACAAGGACAGACAGAGACGTCCCCTTCATGCTCTGGGGGAGAGTTGTGTCCTGAACAGCCCTGAGGGGCGTTCCTGGGAAGATGAGGGCAGCGTGAGAGCCGATGGTGCTGTAGTTATTAAACAGACACTCTGGTCATCAGTCAGGCTGAGCCCAGGCTCTGCTCCTCAGAGCCTCCCTGCGGGGCAGCAAGGAGCAGCTCCCACTCCTGCGCCGGCCAGGAACGCGTTCCCTAAGAGCACAGCACAGTCCCGTGTGCTCCAAATGGCCTCACAGGGTGCTGCCGTCCTTACCTGTGCCAGGCATCAGTCAGGCCAAGGGGGTTGTTGCAGTGGCTGCACACAGCAGGCTGCTGTTCTGCTGTTATTTTATTGACCTTTTCTCCTGGCTGTATTTTCCAGACCTGACATCCATCCGAAGCAGAGCAGGGCCTGCCCATCCTGTGTGGCTCCTGTTCCATCCTGTGCGGAACGCGGGCACTGCACAGGGTGTCCTTTGTGTCCTGGCTTTGAGGGATGGACAGTTGTAGTGGCTTGAACCTGGCAGGAGGGTGCAGCCAGGGGGGTCGAGCTCTGCTCCCAGGGAACAGGGACAGGAGGAGAGGGAACGGCCTCAGGCTGGGCCAGGGGAGGTTTAGATCGGATATTGGGGGAAATTTCTCACTGAAAGGGTGGCCAGGCATTGGAAGGGGCTGCCCAGGGCAGAGGTGGAGTCCCCAGCCCTGTGGATGTGGCACTTGGGGACACGGCTCAGTGGTGAACAGGGTGGCAGTGCTGGGGCAGTGCTTGGACTCGATGACCTTCGAGGGCTTTTCCAGCCTCAGTGGTTCCATGATTTATGCCCAAGGAAGGACAGGAAGCCCAGGACCCCTGTGTGTGACCTCCTCCCTCGAGTTATAGGGGATGTTTGAGCCCTTCCCTCTGGGGGAGGCTTCTGTGTTCCACTGGCATTTCTTCCCTTTCCATGTGGCCTCCCTTGCCTTTGCCTTGGCACCCCAGGCAGCGCTGGCCGAGCCCGAGTGCAGCTGGCAGGGACCCTGCAGCAGGGCCTGGGCTGCTGGGCTGAGCTGGGGCCCAACTCTGGGCTGGCTGGTTGTTTGTGCATGGCCAAATCTCCAAGCAGAACCTCTGCTTGAGCTCCAGCTGTGGCACCAGCCTGGAGGAAAACAGCTCAGGGCAAAACCTTGTGTCTCTGTGGTGGTTCCATAAAATGCAAAAATCCATCCCCCGCCAGAGGGTGGGACTGTTGTACCCAGTGTTTAAGGCACAGAGAGGGTGAGGTTGGATTTTTCTCTACCTTGCTTATTAGAACTGCGATTTTAAACCTCCATCAGTGTTCTGAGACTGAGCAGCAGCCACTTCTCTGCCAGAGGTGTTCTTCTAATACCTTTTTACTTCTTTACCTCTTTACTCCTCCCACTTTGTGTCTCTCTGGATCTTGACAAGCTCTGCCTGTGTCCCCCATCCCTCAGGTGGAGAGGTGGCTCCAGAGGGCTCCAGGCTGCATTGATTAGAAGAGTATCATTAGGAAAATCAAATTACTGCTGGATAATTTCGGATGGCCTGTTGCAGCCTGGTTTTTGTCTGCATCCAAGTATTCCCTTTAAAACATTGGACATATTTGAAAACCAGGGGACTCTGACGAGAGCAGGCTTCCAGAGGAATGGAGTGCTGCCTCCTCCCTGGGAATGGGGATGGCTACACTTAATGGCATTTCATCTCCACTTAAAACTTTGGTAGATTTTATGGTGGAACTGGGGGAAGGGGCCATGTGAAAGGCTCAAATTAAGGAAATGTGGCAGTCTGGAAATTATGAGATGTGTGCAGAGTAGATGTGGGAGCTGTCAGGAGTGGATGACACGTCATGGCACAGCACGGAAGGTGGAAGGTAATTGCTGTGACCGAGGGTGGATGTGATCTTTGATGCAGCCTCTGGGATTAGGGATTCCCAATCTCTCAGGATTAACGGGATTTCTGCTCAGTGATCTGGGGGGCAAAGCAAGCTGCAGCCTGCCTGCCCAGCTCCTGCCTGAGCTCGGTGCTGTTCAGGGCACCACAGATTCATAAAATATCCTTGGTTGGAAGGGACCCCCAGGGATCACCCAGCCCAGCCCCTGGCCCTGCACAGACACCCCAACAACCCCACCCTGGGCACCCCTGGCAGCACTGTCCAAACGCTCCTGGAGCTCTGGCAGCCCCGGGGCCGGGACCATTCCCTGGGGAGCCTGGGCAGTGCCCAGCACCCTCTGGGGGCAGAACCTTTCCCTGATCTCCAGCCTAAAGCTCTCCTGAAAAACTTGAACGTATTCTTGGCCCCTTCATTACACAGTTTTCTTTCTGGAAGGTGCTGCCTGGGGAAGGTCCCAGCCACAGCACAGACATTCCCTGGCAGCTCTGTGCAAACCTGGCCTGATCTGAAGCCCCAGGAATGAAGACTCCTTGAAGCCAAGGATGCCTCTGTTGTCCTGGAACAGTCCATGCTCCAGGCTATCCATAAGCTGCCTCGATTGGTGTCGATCAATGGGTTATATCGGGAGGGGAAGGTGTGGAAACCATCGGGGTTTAGCTGATGCCAGGCAGGGCAGTTCCAGGTGGTGGATGGAAATGGCTTTGTGCCCCAGAGAACAGGTGAGAGGTCTTAATTGAGTGACAGAGTGGATCTTGTTAAATCACTGTGCAGGAAGAGATGGTTTGTAAATGTTAGCTGCCGCTTTGTGGCCTCTCTGTGCTCCAGGAGTGCTTGCTGTGATTCCAGGTGATTTTTCTGCTGAGGATCTTGAGGCAGTAAATGCTGGGATATCCCTTTTCTGATACTGAGACAGACAATAAACATCCTAATCTCACTGGCTGCTCTGAAGAGTGGATTTACAGCTGTGTGCTGAGCAGAAAACAAACGATCAGAGGATTCAAAGCAGGCTCTGCAGCAGGCAAACACGCGTTGGAGCAGAGCTGGGGTTTTACGCTTTTTTGTCTTTTGAATTTGGCTGACTTGATTAATCCAGCCTGATGTGTGCCAAGCTGTTCAGCAGAAACTCAGCCCTGCTTCCCCTTCCCCCAGCTCCCCTTCTCAGCCTGCCTTTGTTTCAGGGTGGTTTCTTACACAAACCAGTGAACTGCAGAGATTCAGGTGAAAAAATGTTCTCCGTAAATACGTTTGTTTTGGGGGTTTCCTTTCATGTGTTCACGTTTGCAGACTTGGGCTTTATGTAGAACAAAGACCTTGGACCCAGTAAAGGTGGTGGTGGTGCCCGGAGTGCGGGAGCTGTGTCACCTCTGCACCCATCCGGATCCTGTGGCCCTGGAGGAGGGGCTGGGGAGGATGTTGGGAGTTGGTTTCTGCTGGCACTGGTGTCAGTCAGCAGCTCCTCAGTCTGTTCTGAAGTGAGCAAGGATGTTCTGGAATTTCCTGAGCTGGAAAGGACCCCCAGGGATCACCCAGCCCAGTCCCCAGCCCTGCACAGACACCCCAACAACCCCACCCTGGGCACCCCTGGCAGCGCTGTCCAAACGCTCCTGGAGCTCTGGCAGCCCCGGGGCCGGGACCATTCCCTGGGGAGCCTGGGCAGTGCCCAGCACCCTCTGGGGGAAGAGCCTTTCCCTGATCTCCACCTAAACCTCTCCCCTCATGCCTGAGCCTTGGACCAAGGACAGAGGAAACCCCTTTTTTTTCCCTGTTGAAGGCCAAGAACATTTCTCAATGAGACCTCAGCAAGATCCTTAAACTAAACCCAGTGCTGAACATGGGGAGGTTTTCCCCAGTCTGCTCAGACTTGGAGAGTTTTGTGAGCCTGATTTAATGGAACGTATTCAGGCATGATTTAATGGGACATACAATGGCTCTTTGATACCCCACTGATCTAAAGGAGAGACAAAACTGTAAGGTGGCTCTTTCTTTCCGCTATTGATTCATGATATTTTGATATAAATCCTGCAAGCGGGTGCCCTGATCGGCTTAATTGGAGAGAGGGAGAGAGCAGGATTTAGTGGGGGAAAATGTAATGGTGTAACCTGCTCTAATTCGTTTCCAGGTGTTGGCAGGTGCTCTGTGCTGGGCCAGGGGTGTTTCCCACCTAGCAAACAGGGATGGGCAGGGATCACCTGCAGCCTCCCTCAGTCTTCCCCAGTCAGGCCCTGTTGCAAACTGGCCCAGAGCCTCTGTCTTGCAGATGTGGCAGGACCTCTGCCTTGGGCCACCTGCAGATGTGCACCTGGCTGGGGAGCACCTGGGCAGGGAGAACTTGCTGAGACAGCCTTTTGGTACTGATGGAATGATGAACGTGGGCTAAATTCAGCATAAAATGATGGGCTGGGCTTTAGCCGTGTAGCTAGTCACTGACCCTGGAATGTATTGTGGTGGTCTGTCCATTGTATTTAATTTAAATGTTGAAGTTTTCAAGCGTTTGGAGTGTTCCCTTGAACATTGAACTTCCTGGAACGACACTTGCTTTGGGCTGGCCGAGTACAGCATGAGCTGGGTGTTAGAAATAAAACCCGAGATCTGCAGAATCCCAGAGTGGTTCGGGTTGAGGGGACCTTAACTCCCATCTTGTCCCAGGGAGGGACACCTCCCACTGTCCCAGGCTGCTCCCAGCCTGGCCTTGGGCACTGCCAGGGATCCAGGGGCAGCCACAGCTGCTCTGGGCACCCTGTGCCAGGGCCTCCCCACCCTCCCAGGGAACAATTCCTGCCCAATATGACCCTCTTTGAGCTTAAAACCATTCCCCTTATTCTATCACTCCGTGTCCTTGGAAAAAGTCCCTCTCCAGCCTCCCTGCAGGCCCCCTTTAGGCACTGGAAGGGGCTCTAAGGTCTCGCTGAATTTCGAAGTATTTTGGCCCGGGATCTGAATTCCAGAGGCCTTGGCTGGCACACAGCCAAAGGCTGAAGGGGATATCTGTGGCAGAGGGTGTCAGGAGTCTCAGGTGAGGTTTGGTGCATTGCTTGGGACTCTCTCCGAGCCCCTGGAGCTCCTGCCGGGACCTGGGCTCAGTGCTGGGCTCTCTGTGCTGTTCCTCAGGGTTGTGATTGAAGCGCTGACAGCAGCAGGAATGTCCCATCTTGTGCCTCTCCACCTGTGCAGAAAAGGCACCTCTCAGGTGGGCAGGGCTGACATCCTGGGGGTGCAGGAGGGTGCAGGAGAGGAGGGAGGTGTGGGGGTTGCAGGGACGGGCAGCCTCCCCTCTGCTGGGCCTGCGGATCTGCGGTGAGTCCGCCCTGAGTGCAGAGTAAGGCAGTCACACCTGTGCCTCTGCCTGTACGTGGGCTGAAGGATGAAGCATCCACATCAGCCCTTTTCCTATGACAAATGTTTAAAAGAAAAAGCCCAAACCACCCAACAGCCCAAACCCCACCACTTCCCACCCTGTGTCCTCACCATTCCCGTTGTTTCCCACAGCTCCTCCCCTGCCCTTTCCAGTGATGTTTGAGCTCAAGTGTTGCTCTCCCCTTTTCCCTGCCCCAGGAGAGCCCAGCAGCTCCGGGTGTTTTCCTGCACGCTTGCAGGAATATTTGCTGGTTTGTCCACAGGGAAGAGCCTGGTGGAGCTGCAGGCTGTGGCAGAGCATCGCTCACCCCACAGCTTTTGGCACCAGCACTGAGGGGACCCCGTGGGAGGAACACAACAAACTCGATGTTAATTTGGTTTGAAATTGCTGCCTTCCCGCCCCTGTGGTGGCATCCAGAGCCACCAGAGCAGGGTGTTTGTGCAAAGCCTCTCCTGCCTTTGGAGAACGGGGGCTTTGTGCCCCCAACGATGTGGGTTTGCCTTCCCCACTCCTCCCTCCCGGGCTCAGCTCCTGACCCTGGATCTTTGTCCGCCCGTCCTCGGCGGACGGGGAGGGAGAACCCTGATAGGAGTGGTGCAGGGAGAATGCCAATGAGCAGGACGTGAACCTCAAAGAGCTGGGTTCGGATTTGCCTCCAAAGCTCTTTGATCACAGGCTGAGCTCTTTATCCCCCGCAGCATTCCTTGGGGGAAGGCTGCCCAGAGGTGAGCAATGATTAAAAGGAAACGCTCCTGCTCCTGTGACAACCGTGTCTTCATCGGAGCAGGTATCAACGTTTACCAAAAGCTATTTTTAATGTCTGAGTCAGGTTAGTTTGACTTTCTTGGCAGGATTTCAGGGTCAGTTGTCACTTTGTCCCATCATGACAGTTCTTTCATTCATTTTAAAGAAGGAATTTCCCTTTGGAAGATCCTTTTCAGTGTTTGGTTGCCTTCTGTTGAGCTCTTGGATTGCTGTAGGGAAGGCAATAGTTAAATCAAAAACACAACCGTGTTTTCACCCAGTGAACTTGTTTAACTAAAGAAGGTGCATAAAGAAAACTGTGTTTCTGTGGAAATCTTTGTCTCCCAAGTCTCATTCTGGAGTCTGAAGAACACCTGCTGTTGCCTAAGAAACACCCAGGACAATTAAATGCAGAGGCATTGCTGGGGGGCTGAGGAGCTGCTGGGATGTCACTCTGCCTTTGGTCTTTCTCTGCTTATCTGGGCAGGGTTTGCTGCGTGCACTCATTGTAATTCTGGGAACTCTGCTCGTGTTCCGTGTCTAATCTGTCCTGGATGTGGGGAGGGGGTGGGGAGGCTCCTTCTCTCCTTGCTCCGCATGGATTTGTTGTAGGGGAAGCTGGAGAGTTGAATTAAATTGTTGGAAGTGGTTTAAGGTCTCCTGTTTGCTTTCCACAGTTGCTCTGCTAAGAGGAGGTGTCTGGTTGAGATGAAACGTGGCAGGGAAACAACGTCCGTGGCCCCGTGCTCCCTGCAGAGCTGGGGGTCACCTGGAACACCCCTTCCCTCGGAGCTGCCCAGCCCTGCTCCGTGGGTGTCCCTCTCTCCAGCTCTGGTGTGTCCATGTAACAGGGACTGCTGCTTGCCGGGGATGGTGCTGGTGGTGGGAGCTGCTGCTTTTGTCCTGCTCTGAAGTGTGTGTGAGCAGAGACCCAGCCCCAAACCCTGCCCGAGTTCAGGAATGACTCCTGAAACCCCGCGAGGTGACCGCAAGGGTTCGGGTTTAACCATCCTGGCTGTGGAGTACAAAGACACCAGGTCACAGCGCTGCTTCAGAGACAGGAGTGTGCTCAGAAGGATCTGCTGAGAGTGCAGAAACATTTATTCAGACTATTTAACCAAGGGTCATTTTATGTTCACTTCTTTCCAAAGCAAATGGGAAGAAAATTCCCAAGTGCTGTTTAAGAACAAGGCTCATTTCTGAGCACCTGTAAATCTTGGGGCAGGGTGGCACTGCGGAGTTTCCCTTGAGCTGCCAAAGGCATTTGCTGTGTTCTGGAGGCCCCTCTTGGTTACCTGCCCACAGACACAGGAACACAGCCTCGCTGAGGTGAGCTGTGCGTGTGCTCTGTGAGCCCGGGGGTGCTCTGCTTCGCTGCTTTCTCCTCCCAGCAGCAGTGATTCGAGGATGGGTTTGCAGGCAGCGGGAACCCCTGGCTGTGCACAGCTGGGACGTGGCAGCCCTGGCTGTGCCCCGTGGATTTTGCACGTGCCTGGCTGGAGGCGCTGCCTCGTGAGCTCTGCTGACCCCGTGTCCCTCTCTGCCCTTCGTGTTGCAGGTGCAAAGAGCTGAAATACGGGAAGGACCTCCCCCAGATCTCCATCATCTTCATCTTCGTGAACGAGGCGCTGTCGGTGATCCTGCGCTCGGTGCACAGCGCCGTCAACCACACGCCCGCGCCGCTGCTCAAGGAGATCATCCTCGTGGACGACAACAGCGACGAGGGTGAGCAGGGCTGGCGGCTCCCAGCTCCACCAGGACGGGGTGGATTGCTGGGAACCTGGAGGGTTCTTTGGGCAGGGGCACGTGAGGTAAGGGGGTGGGTGTGCTGCTGGCACAAAGTTCTCTGCAGCTTCTCTGGCGAGGAACAGGATNGAAGGTGAAGGGAACCAGAGAGCCATCTGCCCTTTCCTTTCAGTAGCATGCAGGAGCTCTGCTTTCAGGGTATCCTTGTTTCTGATAAGAACACTTTGGTTGTTGCAGAGATGCAACTCTAAATATTTGCCAGGACAAGAGCCTGCAGCCCAGGGGGATTTCTGCCCTGGCACCTCCCCGTGGTGTTAACTGAGATGTTTCCTCTGTGTGTGCCTCAGTTTCACTGTTGTAAAATACCACCCCAGGCTTCATAGATGGCTGTTGCCCTGCAGAGATCCTCCTTCCCCGAGTTCTGATTTTGGTAAGAGAGGGAAAGAGGAAGAGGAGGAAAGAATCCCAGCCCACCTGCCCAGGTCAGGCCCTGCCACGGCCTGGAGGGGATGTTTGGTTTCCCACATTACACACAAGTGTCCTTTGGTTCAGCCTGCTCTCTGCCACTGTTGTCATTCCTTCCCTTCTGGCTTTTGATAACACAGAACTGCAGGAAGCATTTTCAGACTCAGATTCTTCCAAGGTCTTTTTTTCTCCCAGTATCCACTTGGACAATGTAACCCGAGCAGTTAAAATCCTCGTGAGGGACAGCAAATAGTTAAGTGGCTTTGTTTACTGCCTTCTTCAGTTGTGCTGCGTTTTCATCCTTCTAATGTTATTTGAAAAAAATTAATCAAGGAGTGCCGTGGATGCTGTGATTGGAGGGAAGAACAGGGCAGGGTGCAGGATGTGGAGAGCTCATTTCCAGAGGGAGCTGAGAGGTTGCTCTCCGTCTGTGAGGAGAGGAGCTGGTGCACAGCGAGCTGTTCAAGCTGTAAAAATAGGCACTCAAACACCACAGTAATGAGCACCATAGAAAGCTGATGAGTTCTAATTACCAGTAAAATAATCAGGAGGGCAGCTCCTCGGCTGGTGGGAATCACAGCAGCTCCAGGGCAGAAGCTTGGATGGTGTCCACAGTGGGATTTCAGAGCTGGAACCACTTGGCTGGTGAAGGAGAAGTGCAGGTGAGGTGCTGCTGGGGTATCTCACAGTGCCCAGGACTTGGAGGGCTTGAAATACCAGAATGAGAGGCTCCTTCTCCAAATTTTATCCTATTAATGGGGCAAAGAGAAGAACTCTCTTTCAAAGAGAAGCCATTGGTGGTAATCAGTGAGCTTCTCTCTCCCCTCATTGCTGTGCACAAAGGAATATTTCTGAGCAGCCTCTTCCTCATTCAGCGTGAGGCTGATGGTGAGCCAGGTGCTCTGGAGACCCTGGAATGGCACAGCACAGCGAAACAAATCCTTCCAGAAGCATCTGCCTCCTGCGCAGGCCGAGGCTGCAGCCGGCAGCGAGGATCAGGCTGGAATCCCTGTACCCGCTGTGGGATTGCAGGGCCCCACCATCCCTGGGGGGTGGCAGCGCAGGCAGAGGGGTGGCCAAAGCTTGGACTGAGTTCAAACACTTCCAGCTCTGGGTTTCACAGAATCCCAGAAAGCTCTGGGCTGGAAGAAACCTCAGAGCCCATCCAGTGCCACCCCTCCATGGGCAGGGACACCTCCCACTGTCCCAGAGTTCTCCAAGCCCCGTCCAGCCTGGCCTTGGGCACTGCCAGGGGTGTGTTGGAGTGTTGTACAGCACCAGGGAGGGAGAGGCGGCGAGATGACCCCCACTGATGGACAGACATCCTGGGCACAAGGTGGGAAAATCCCAGTCTCCGGGCACACCCAGGCTGCATCCCACCCCGAGGGTGCTTCGATTGGAATCAGGAGCATCCAGGGCCCCTCGTGGTGGCCCAGGGCTGTGCTGAGGGTTTTACATCCCTGAGGAGTTCTGTCCTCAGAAACACTGGGATGGAGGTGCACAAGGAGAGTGGGGTGAGGACTGAGGTGGTGCCATCAGCTGGGAGGGTGAGTTAATAATGCCAGTGTTCTGCTGCTGAGGCTTTGCAGGCCTCATGACAAATGAGATTTTTAAGGAGGGATTTGAAGGAAGATAATGAGGTAACTTGGCAGATGTTTATGAAGAGCTCCTCCCAAGCGTGTAATAATCTACTTTTCTCATGTAAAAGAAATGATACAAACCAGAACGTATCTCTGGGACCATGTGCTCCCTTTCAGCATCCTCGAGGAGCTGCAGTGACAGCCAGGAATTATTAATGGCAATAACATTGTCACAGAGTTCCCACTAATGGTAGGCAATAATTTTGAGCAGCAATAGCAGCATCGCAGAGTTGATGCTTTGGATATTACAAGCAAAGTCATCATAATAAATAGATTTGGCTTCTACAGCAAAATAATTACAGGAAAATAGTTCCTCATGAGCTCTCAGATTTAGAGATGAATCCTGGAGGATCAAGCAGAGGAAGGGGCTGTGTGGGTGTGACTTTGGAGGCTGTGATTGAACAAGACAAGGAATTTCTTCAGCCTGTTTGGGAGCAGCTGTGTGGGTGTGAGGGAAACTTTCTGTGGGGAGAAGCCTTTGGGGGCTCAGCGGTGTAACCTGAGAGAAGGTTCACTCCAGGGAGCAGTGCCCGAGCCCAGGAGCTGTGCTGTCCCCTGGGTGACCAGAAGCAGCTTTTGGGGAAGTTGCTGAAGGCTCAGGACAGTCCCTGGCTGGGGTTTGTGTGGATTTGTCAGGGGGGAAGAGGAGCCACAGCAAATCTGGGTAACTGAGGAACAAAGCACCAAATAGTAACAGAGATTTCCAAATCAAGTTTTAAGATTAGCCCCAGGGGTAGAGGCAAGAGCCACCTGCCCTGCTCACCTGGCTCTGTGCCCTCCAGGTAGAGCTGTGACAGCCAGGAGCAAAGCCTGGTGCTGGTGTGAGGTTTTCAGGCTGGAACAAAGAGCTTCTGAAGCCTCGTTAGACACTCCCTGCTCTCAGCTTTGTTGTACAACAGCACGGCACAACACAAAAGTGTGCAGTGAGAGATTAAAATTAATGAACACCGGCATTCTGATGCTTTATGTCTGAGCTGGAAATAGATAAAAGATGCCAATGTATTGTAACGAGGAGAAAAAAATCCCTCCTTGAAGGAGGAAGCTTGGGGAGTTGTAGTTGGAACCCCCTTCTCCCCTGAGCTGCACATTACACTTCATAAAGACACTTTTGGAGGCTGCTTTTGTTTGTGCTTGTTGCAGGGCTGTAATTCCAAAGGCGGTGTGCAGGTTGTGTTTGGGAGTGATAACGAGGTTCCTGGGCTGGTGGAGGATGCAGCCGTGTGCCCCTGAGATGCTGTGTTATCTCACAGCTGCACACTTTGTCTGAGTCTGTTGCTTAATCATCACCTGCTTTTTTTTTTCAGTTGTTGTTGTGTCTTTTAGTGTTTTTAATCTGGGATAACATCTCTTTGAAAAGCAAACCTCTCGGAATAAAGGAAACCCTTTGGATAAAAGGCTGCTTAAAGGAGCTGGCTACACCGGGGGAGACATGCTCAGGGTTGTAATTTGCCTCGCGTTGCACATTAGTGGGACTTGAGGGATCCCTTTCTTGTTTTGCTCATTCCAGCAGCAACAGCGCCCGTGCCTTGCTCTCCCGGGAGCTGTCTGGGTGTTTGTGCTCAGAGGGGAATTGCAGGGAGCTGAGTCACATCCCAGCCCTTCCCAGTGCTGAATATTCCAGCCTGAGGAGGGCTTGTTAAACTGGAGCTGGCCTGGGCTGTCCCACTGGTGTCCAGCTCCAAGACTTTCGGGGCTCCGTGGAGAAGAGCAGCAAAGCAGCACAGGGTGGGGTGCTGGGGTGTCTGTGCAGGGCCAGAGCTGGGATCCATGGTCCTCGTGGGTCCCTTCCCACTCAGGATATCCTGTGATTCTCTTTGGGTTCTGCTGACCCAAATGACCAGGGCCTTGAGCTGCGTGCCCTGACTGGGGCCAGCTTTCTCTGTGAGAACTGATTCACCCCCCTGCTCCCCCTGTCACAGTTTCCTCTGGTCCAGCTGCAGGTAAAAAGCTTCAGAGACTCCCGTGGCTCTGAGTCTCACTGAAAAATGTTCACATTTATTTACTGCCTGTTGAAGGAGCTGCTTTAGTGATTTTGTGCAGAAGTCCCAGCCCTGGTGGCTTTGGAGCTTCACGCAGGCGAGTGCATGGGACAAAGGAGGCTGGGGTCTGCCACGGCACTGGAGCACCCCCAGCCCTGGCCCCTCCAGTGTTTCTGATAACACCTTGGGCTCTGTAGGCTTTTCCCACCCGGCTGAGCCTGGCAAACACAAGGATGTTTTCCTTAGGGGTGTAGAGGAGGTGTGGTCCTCTCCCAGGGACCACCTGGCCAGTGGTGCACAAGGAATTCCCTGCTCCTGGTAATTCCTTGAGCTCCTGTGGGGCTGCTGGTCTTTGCTCCTTTCTCTGTGTGGCTACAGGCAGTTCCCACCTTTAGTTCTGGGGGCTGCCACGGGATTTGGAGAGGTTTAGGCAGGATTTGGAGTGGGGATGGAGCAGTGGATGTTTCTGTGCTTGCAGTTGGGCCGATGTCCATGGTGGGGTTACTTTCCTTGGCATCAGGTGGTTCTATTTCCCTGGCATCCCCATTTCCCTGGAATCCCCATTTCCCTGGCAGCCCCATCTCCCCGGCAGCCCCATTTACCCGCCAGT
>VZTF01005786.1:48767-60858 GCA_013397755.1 Cnemophilus loriae | reverse complement strand
GGCAGCCCCATTTCCCTGGCAGCCCCATTTCCCCGGCAGCCCCATTTCCCTGGCAGCCCCATTTCCCTGGCAGCCCCATTTCCCAGCTCGTGCAGGTGACAAAATAGTTTGTAATAGATAACATAAGTCATTGGAGCTGGGCTTTTTAATGGAGCAACAGGTCCACTGGATTCGAGTTCCTTGGGCTTGCCCTTCAGGGAAGATCAATACGGACAGATGGAGAACAAGAGGCAGGGTCGAAATTGAACCTTTTGGCATTTTCAGGAGCGTTTCTCTCTGCAGATCTTGCCGGGGAGCAGCTCGTGCAGCGGCAGAGATGGAACCCTCCCAGACTGCATCCTCAGTAACCAGGGATGCTGGGGCTGTGCTCCGAGGGAGGCTCCAGTTGGCTTCCTCAGGATGCCTGAGTGTGTGAGGGAGGAGAGCCTGGGGTGCAGGAGAGAAAGGAGTCTCCAGGCTCCAGGGCAGTGTTGGATTGGAGTGAATTCCTGGTTGTGCAGCCCCTGTGAATCCACCCCGTGGAATCCTCAGGAGTGCAGGCCTGAAGGAATCCTCCTTTGGTTAGGGAGGATGAGGGGAGCTGGGGGCCACTGCTCTGCTCCTATCCTGGCTCCTGACCTCCTCTGCCATTACCTTACATCCAGAGTCCCGGTTTTGGAACACCAGGCTGGTTATCCTGGCTCAGGATCTCGCGGATATTGTCACTGTCAGCCCTGTGAAAGCACCACCATGGCCCTGTGCCAGGCAGAGCTGGGAATGGCAGCACATTCCCTGAGCTGGAGATGCCTTGTCCCTGCTGTGGTTTGTCCTGGAAGGAGCAGATCCAAGGGCCAGGCTGCCCCTTTGTGTGACAGCTGCTCTCTGCCGCTGACCCTCAGTGCAAGTCACAGACCCCTGGCATTCTACTCCAGGCCTCCCAACCTTCCTGTGTGGCTGGGACCTGCTGTGAAGATGCATCAGCTGGGGAGGAAACATTTCCTGAGCTGACAGGACAGGGGAACAGGTTCGAGGTCAGCAGCAGCTCTGCAGGTGCCGAGGCTGGAGCTGGGGGTTCCGACAGCGCAGGGCACTCCGTGACTGCTGGCTGAGGGAAACGCGGGGTAAAATCAGGGAGAACTTCACGTGGCTTGGTTGGGATGAGATTTGTGAGTCAGCGATGGTTTGCAGAGGTTTGAGCACATCTGGTCCCAAAGGATCAGCATCCCCAGGAGCAGAGGAGCTGTGCCAGTGCAGCAGTGCAGGCACTGGGGTTCCCACTGATGCTTTTCCACGTGGCCACGTCAGCCCTGCTCATTGGCAGGGGGGACCTGGGCCGGGGCTTGCTGGATACTCAAACAGGAGTTTCTCAGAGAATTTAACTGTTCAAGGCCAGGCTGGACGGGGCTCGGAGCACCCTGGGCTACGGAAGGTATCCCTGCTCATGGCAGGGGGTGGGATGAGATGAACTTTAAGGTCCCTTCCAACCCAAGCCTTCCTGTGATCCCTGGAGACTGGCATTTCACTTTTGTTACCCAACACTGGATTTTCCCCTGCTGCACTTCTGGATGCTGTGGGAAATTAAATACAGAGCCCACCCCATGCGAGTGCCAGCGATGTGTCTCATAGTATCAGAACAGGGCTGTGCTCTGTGCCCTCTCCTCCCAGAGCTGCAGGACAGCTCAGAAGGGTGAGGCTGGCCCGGCTCAGTGCAGGGGTGCAGCCATCCTCTCCATTAGGGCTGCTCAGGCACGGAAGGAAAGTGAGTTCTCCCCAAAAGCCGTGTGCCGTGGGCTGAGCCGGAACAGAGCAGAGGCAGGGAGCAAACCTGGAAATCTGTGTGAGGCTGTGCAGGAAACCCTCGGTGGAGAGAGGGCCTGGAACTGCATTTCCCACTGCTGGTCAGTGCTTGTGTCCCTGGAGTGTCCCTCCAGGTGGGCAGCAGCCCCCTGGGCACACCTGAGTCACACGCTGTGGGCAGGACAGGGTCAGAGTGGTGCCAGCCACGGGCACCTCCCACATGCCCTTGTGCCGTTCCACAGGTGCTGCTCCCCCGTGCTCTCAGCAGGTCACTGCCCCTGCTGGCACCCAGGAGAGGGGAGAGGCCTGGCTGTGGCTGCCTGGGGACATTCTGGGCAGGGTGGGCACAGGGGTCTCTCCAGTCTGACGCTGTGCTGCCTGTGAGATGTGACATCACAGCTCTTCTGTTTCACTGGAGCTTCGCTCTGCTTTGAGCTGCTCAAACAATTCCCCAGAGGAGCTGTCACGTTTTCCTTCCGCAGAGATTCCAACTCCAATGTGAAAGTTGTTTTAATCACTCCGTGGTGCAGTGGTCTGCTGCATTGATGACTTACCTGCTGCCAAAGCCACGTGAGATGCCAGTTCTGTGCTTGTGGGGCTTCATCTGTCAAAAAAAATCGGTGTCTCTGTCTCCTTAAAACCATTTGGGAGAGTTGTTGTCTCCATAAAATCCTGGCTTTGCTCTGAGTGGCTCAGCATGAAATGGAAGTTGCTGAGTTATGGATGTGTGTGATGCAGATGCTTTGAATTGAGGAAGGGGCTCATTTGCTTTATTCTTTTTATTCCCGCTTCAGCATAAAAGAGAAAGGAGACTTTGGGGAAATGGAGATGTGAGGAGAAGCATCCCAGAAAGGCAGTGTGGAGAAAGCACATTTGCTGTGCCTGGAAGGAGGCGTGGCAGGGAAGGGAACAGATAATCCTTTTCCTTTGAAGATTTCAAAGCAGATGAGACTTGCTGTTTACTCCTTTGCTCTCCATTGTGTGTTTCCTTCATGTGGGACCCCACGTGTGCTCGTGTGTCTCGAGGATTTTACCATGTGAATGATTAATGGTGACTTTTTTTCCCTCTCTTTATTTTTTGTCCTAGAGAGAGGGAGTGAGAGAGTGCAGTGAAGAGTAGTAGACTATAATTTGAGGTCACGGATCATATCTTAATTTTCTGCTGTCCTGAAGCCTCGTAGGGATAAAAGATACTCTCAGGAACTGCTTTCATGGTGTGGAGAGTTTGTGTTGGTGCCCAGTGGCTTCGCTGATCTTTCAGAGCTCCCCTGTCCAGCAGGCCTTTGTGCACTGAGCTGGTGCAACAGGCTCTGAAAGGACCGAGGTGTCTCTGGCAGAGAGCTGGCACTGTGCCAAAGGGTTGGAAAAACACACTCGTGTTTATCCCTTATTGTAACCTTCCAGCTGCTTCCACCTTCAAAGTGCTCTGTGTCTTTTATGCTCAAATCTTGTACTCTGGAGAATTTCTGTGCTGGTGGTGGCTGAGGGCTGCAGGTCCCTGAGGGTCTCAGACGCTGCACACACAGGCCTGGACAAGAGAGGGAAATGAGCTGCAGTGAACACAAGATCCGGGCTGGGAGGATCCTCTGAACAAAGCCAGAATCCCTTTCATCCCCTCATAAAGGCAAGGGGAATTTCAGCTTTTCTGGTGGCAAAACAAACAGCAAGTGCCAAGGCGGTAGTGGAGAGGCTGAGTGAAAGGGGCAGTGAAGCTCACACACGGTTTTGATGTCGTTCGAGTCACTTCAGGTGGGTTTGGCCGCATTTCTAGCAGTGCGTTCAGCTCAAACCTGCATCAGGAGTTCCGGGTGCTGCTGTTTGCTGTCCGTGGGTGACGTCTTCCTGTCCTTGTGCTCCAGTTCCATTTCCTTCAGTGCAGAGGACTGTAAGCGTCCCCTCCCTGCCCCTGGCCTCTGAGGTGGCCCGTGGGCTCCTCGCTGGCCCAGCAGCAGCGTTCTGGGCCACCTTGAACCTCTTCTGGGTGGGTCGTGCTCCGTCCTTCTCGTGCGGATCAGCGCCGCTTGGCCCCAGGTGACCGTGTCCCTCCCGGGGGGCGCAGAGGTGTTGGCCCCAGTGATCCTGCCCCAGTCCCTGCCCAGGGTGGCTTTGTTGCAGGTGGGAGCTGCTGCCGTGTCCCACGGGCTCTGTGTCCTTGTCCCCAGAGGAGCTGAAGGCGCCGCTGGAGGAGTACGTCAACAAGCGCTACCCGGGGCTGGTCAAGGTCGTGAGGAACCAGAAGAGGGAAGGGCTGATCCGGGCCCGGATCGAGGGCTGGAAGGCTGCCACGGGCCAGGTCACCGGCTTCTTCGATGCCCACGTGGAGTTCACTGCTGGCTGGTAGGCGCTCGGGGGCTCGGTCGCAGGGGGTGCATTAACCAGGGGAACGTCCATTGTTTTGTGGGGATGTGTCCCTGCAGAATGACACACAAGCCCTCTGGCCTGTTAATCCTTCTCCAGGATTCCTTCTGGATTGAATGGCGTGATGGGAACGCACGAGGAAAACCTTTCCTTGCCCTTGTTCCTTGTAATCCTTCTCTATTCCTTCCCTTTGTGCGGGCGCTTTCCCTGCTGCCTGTTTATGTTTTTCAGGATGATTTCCCATTCCCTTAGCCATAAGGAATTCCCACAAGTTTAAAAAAGCCCAGGCAGCAAGGGAATGAAGGAGAAAATGTTTCCCACTTGTGTGCCCTTTGCTGGATGCCAGTGGGGAAGGCTCAGGTGCTTTGGATTGATTTGCTTCCTCTGCTCTGGGAGTAAGTGCAGAGGTGCAGAAGCAGCAAAAGGTGTTTCGTAAGGATTTTTTTCAGAGAGATTCAAAACATTTGAGCTCAAGTGGCTTAAGTTTGAATCTATATCATGACAGGAGCCTGAAAGGGATTTTTTTTTTCTTTAACCAAGTGTAAAAAGTAAACGGTCCATGTTTAGAAAAGTGGAGGTGGAAGAAGCTAAACTTGTGTTGAATTTGAACACAGTAACAGCCACAAAAAACCTGTTTGCAGCTGTTAAAGGCAGAGTTCTGCACAGCTATTGAATCCTTTTTAATGCCAGTGCAGCTGAAGGGGGTCTTTTAGGAGCTGTTATTATGTTGAGATCTGTATTCCCAGCTGAACATGCCTCTCTCTGGTCACTAAATCCTCACACCTGATCCACCGAGGAGCTCCCGGTGACTGAGCTCTTGAAGCTCTATTTTAGGGATAGAGAGGAGGCATTTCTGCAGTGTGGGCTTGACTCTCTCTGTGTTTCCCACCTGCCGCTGTTACTGGGGGCACTGGGAGTACCAGTTCCCCCAAATTCTCCCTGGTGTGGGCACACTGAGCCCGGCTGGCTCTGGAGCTGCAGGGGTGAGGCTGAGCACACCCCCTCCCCGAGCATGTTTGAATGGCCCAGAGATGAAATTTTTAGCTATAGAGTCATCAGACTGCATCTCAAGGAAAGAAAGACCCTCTAAACAGCCAAACAGCCCTGCTTTCAGGAATTTACCCTGTTCTGCCCGGGGTTTTTGGGATCTGGGGGAAGTCTGGACTAACTCAAGCATGGTTTAAACCAAGAACACCCTTCCTGGCCTTGCTTTACAGAGGGAGAGGTTTCCAGCCAGGCTTCCCAGCCTGTGGATCGTATTTTCCTGCAACACCAGAAGGACATGGACCTGTTGGAGTGGGTCCAGAGGAGGAACACGCAGGGCTGGAGCACTTCTGCTGTGAGGACAGGCTGAGAGAGTTGGAGTTGTTCAGCTGGGGAGGAGAAGGCTCTGAGGAGATACCAGTACCAAAGGGAGCCCCAAGAAAGCTGGAGGGGGACTGGGGACAAGGGATGGAGGGACAGGACACAGGGAATGGCTTCCACTGCCAGAGGGAGGGATGGGCGGGATACTGGGGAGGAGCTGAATGGAAGCTGCAGTGAACTGACCCTCCGTTGCTGTCCCCCAGGGCCGAGCCGGTGCTCTCCCGGATCCAGGAGAACAGGAAGAGGGTGATCCTGCCCTCCATTGACAACATCAAGCAGGACAACTTCGAGGTGCAGCGCTACGAGAACTCGGCGCACGGCTACAGCTGGGAGCTGTGGTGCATGTACATCAGCCCCCCCAAGGACTGGTGGGACGCCGGGGACCCCTCCCTGCCCATCAGGTACGGCCAGCCTGGGGCACCCACTGACCACCACCGGGGCTGGGGGCACCAGGGCTGGGGGCACCAGGGCTGGGGGCACCCACTGACCAGCACTGGGGCTGGGGGCACCGGGGACTGGGGCACTCACTGACCATCACAGGGGGCAGGGAGGCACCAGCTGCTGAGGGAGCCTGTTGGGAGAGGGACACAGAGCCCTGGAGTGACAGGGGAAAGGGGCTGGCTTCAGCCAGAGCAGGGATAGGTGGGATATTGGGAAGGAATTGTTCCCTGGGAGGCTGGGGAGGCCCTGGCACAGGGTGCCCAGAGCAGCTGTGGCTGCCCCTGGATCCCTGGCAGTGTCCAAGGCCAGGCTGGACACTGGGGCTTGGAACAACCTGGGACAGTGGAAGGTGTCCCTGCCCATGGCAGGGGTGGCACTGGATGGGCTTTAAGGTCCTTTCCCTCCCAAACCATTCCATGGTTCTATGAAAATGCAGGAAGATGAAGTGAGGAAGCCACCTTGGAGACGTAGGGACAATGTCATAACCCCCACCAGCTCTGTGACATGAGCCAGGGAGGGTTTGGAAGGGTGAAGGGGTTTGGAGGAGGTAACAACCCCACGGGGGAGCTGCAGGAACTGTGCAGATCTGTCCAGGCTTGCGCTGAAGTGCAGGTGACAAAGTGGCTTTGCCTCAGTTCCAGCGCTGAGTTTGTGCAAACCGTGAGGAATGAGGAGATCACTCCCATGTGATGGATCCATGAAACACAGCACTGTGTTCTCCTGAATGGAAAGTCCCTCTCCTTCCACGGCAAACTTTGGGAAAATGTGTCTCAGGCTGTTGTAACACTCCAGCTGAAGGGTTGGCAGCTCTGAAATGTGCTCCAGCCCTGCCAGGCTTCAGGGGTGGGATGAGCCCAAAACAAGAGCAGGAGGGGAGGGGAGAGCTGGCTGTGGGTGGGAGCTGGGGCTGCTCTATGGGCACAGCTCAGAGTTTTTCCCTCACAGCCCCCAAATATCACGAGTGATGCTCTGGTCAGGAGTGGTGTCTGGCCAGGTGGGTCGGATCCTCAGGCACAGAGCAGCTGCACGTGTGCAGATCCTTGCCTGGTGGGAATCCTGAGCCCAAACAGCTCTGCTCTGGTCACTGACATAATCCCTGGAAGCTGGAATTAGGTCTGTTCCCATTCACACAGAGACTTCTTGTTATTCCTTTGGCTGCCTTGGTCCAGGCAGCACATTCAGCCCTCAGTGGAGGAACTGTCAGCTTATTCTGGACAGGAATCAGGGCTTTGACAAATAAACAGTTATTTTAACCAAATTCAGGCTGCTGGACTTGTTAAAGGAGGGCTGGGCCATGCAGAGGGCAAAGCTGAGGAATCCAAAAGCCTTTGCAGGTGAGGTGTGAGCAGTGTAGTGCTGGCAGCTCCTGCTGGAGCCTCTGGAGGGTGATTAAAGTGGATCAACACTGCTGGGATAAACCTCTCTCAGCCAGTAAATATAAAAGTCAAGAAAGAACAACCTCTTTTATTGAACTAAAGTTGTGCAGTTGGGAGATGCAGGAAAGCTTTGGCACAGGGAGTGTCCCCTGTGGCTGTGACACCGCCCTGGGAGCTTGCTGGGCTTCAAAACCTGTCAGCTGAGGTGACTGAGGAAACTGGACCCCCCCAGTATGACATTTAAAGATCTGGCAACACCTCCTGCTCTGCTGTGCTCACAGAATGGAGTCTGAGCCTGTTTCAGTGCCGTTAGGGGGTGGGTAAGGACAAGCTGGGGCAGAGCCACGTGGGGAGCACCAGCTTTGGTTTGGGGAGGGTGTTTGATGGCAGGGGAGGTGAGGTTTGGTTGGTTTTTGGAAGGTGTTTGATGGCAGGGGAGGTGAGGTTTGGTTGGTTTTTGGAAGGTATTTCAGGGCAGAGGAGGTGAGGTTTGGTTGGTTGGTTTTTGGAAGGTGTTTGATGGCAGGGGAGGTGAGGTTTGGTTGGTTTTTGGAAGGTGTTTGGTGAGAGGGGAGATGAGAAGGCAGAGAGTGGTGAGCTGAGGAGTTTCTGAGCTGAGAGCTGTGGGGAGCTGGAAGGTTGGATGATCATGAAGAGATGGAGTGGGGAGGTCCTGACCTCCCCAAGGAGGATTTTGGTTCTTTAGGATGTCTTTCCCCAGGCTCCCCAGGTATGAAGGGGTTTAGGGGTTACCAATGAGCCAGGACTAAATGGGGTCTCAGGGGTGTTGGACTCTTCCACACAGCTCCACATCTCACAGCACATTTACTTTCCTTGCTTTGGTGCTGAGGACCAGAGGTGCTGCCTGGGGAGGGATCTGCTGCTGATGTGCAGCTGTAGAAGTGAAGGGTTGCTCTGGGAGGTGGCTCCTGCTGGCCAGCAGGTCCTGTTGGCTTGGTCTGGTGCTTGTTTTATCGTAAGAAAATGTAGGTTCTACATGGTTCTGTATGGTTCTAAAATCTGGGCAGGGCATCGAGCATCACAGCTCTGCATTTCAGCTGATCGCAAACAGGAGGAGCTGGGAGCTGGGAGAGGTTTTTGTGTGGGGTTCCTACAACCTTTGTGCACCCCCCACATCCCTTCTGGAGACAGCCCTGGAGCAGGGGATGCCCCATTATCCCCATGGCATCCATGGCCTGGTAATCCCAGGGATCTGCCCGCTCAGCTCTGAGCGCTGCTGAGCGGAAGGAACATGAAAAAGAGATCAGAGGGGGGTTCTGGAGACACCTGGGCTTTGTTAAAGGCATCTGAAATGTGGATTCTGCTGCCTGAGGCCTCGGGGTTGGGGGGAGCCGGGGGAAGGACACAGCCCTGAGACACCCAGGAACCTCCCAGCCGCGTTAAATATTACACAGCTGAATTAACATTGTTAGCAGGCACTGGGGGAGGTTTAGGAGGAAGATAAATGGGCAGTGTCCCCAACAGGAAGCTAATGACACGTGCTGTCCCGTTGTGTACCCACACACGGACCAGAAATAATGACTGCAGTTATTTCTTTGTCACATAATGCTCTGAAAATCCTGCACTTCGTAGCAATATTTGCATGGAAGGGCTGCCAGTGCAGTGCTCCATGTAATTATGCATGGGATTAGAGGAAATTTGGAAATTATAGCATACAGAGGTACATTAGTTTTTAAGAGCTATTTTAGGATAAAAGAGTGGGAGTGAAGGAAAGAGTTTATTCCTTATTTTTGGGTTTACTCTTGGTGCATGGGTTCTGTGGCAGCCCCAGGAGAAACTCCCTGCCCACCAGAGCTGCTCCAGCCCTGTGAGCCCACAAGTGACCAAATACATTCAGAGGGGACTGGAGACAGAATATGGGAATGTTCGGGGCAGTTTTCTCTCATGGCTAATTCCCAGATGTGATTATCCAGGCAGAGAGCTGATGGCCTCTTTGAAATGGAATTCATCTAAAACATGGCCCAGTCTCAAGCTGGCTGCAGGCTCCTGCTTTATCCAGTAATACCCTGCAAGAAATAGCCTCACTTAATCCCTGGGAGCAATGCTGGTGGAATACCTGGGGTCTGCAATACATCTGCTGTCGTGTTTTTGTCACATTAACATTTAAAATGCTGATACACCAAAGCTCCCCCCAGTACCAGCACTAGCTGGGCCTGGTTTCACAGCCAGGCTTTCCTTGCCAGACTCTGCCTTGCTCTGCAGGAGATAAAACTGTGATTACAGGGTGATGGATCATGTCTGAATTGGCTCTCCCAGAAGAGGCAGGCAGAAAATGACAATTGAAGTGGTCCTCCCGGAGACCCCGATCTCCAGCAGAGTGAGCTCCCGCAGAGCTGGTGGGGTTTCCTGGTGCTGATGTGTGTTAGGGGGGAACCTGTGCCTGCAGTCTTTGCTGTGGAGGTGTAGCCAGGATTTATCCAGTTATTATTGATATTCACTGATCAGAGTTTGCTGAGGGTCCAGAAAACCTGTGAGGCCACGAAAAATGGAAGAAAGCCGATGCTCTCAGAGTCCTGTGGGAAATCCAAGTGAGATCTTTGGAGATGCTGTGAAAAGCAGACTGGTGACCTGGTCCTGGGGTATCCCATGGTAGGATCCAGCTTTTTAGCACCTTCAGGAATGATTTCTTTCCCACTGACAGAACATGAGCTTTTTTGAGGTCCATTGAGGTCTGGAGCCTGTTGTTTCACTGGTGTGAACCCCAGAGCCAGCAGCTCCTCCTGCCTGAGCTGGCTTGGCTGTGTCACATCGGCGCTGGTCAGAAAGCTGCTGAACTCTGGGAGATTTGGGGCTCCGTGTGCTGATGGTGCTGCAGTGGCAGCCCCGGGATTGGTAATTACAGGTGTGAGATGGCTCCAGGGGTCTGATCCAGGAAAACAGTGAAATGCTCTCCTGCCCCTGGGACTCATCCAGGAGCCACGTGAGTGAATCCTGAGCAGCCCTGGGGCTGAGGGACACTCACTTGAGCATGGAAGTGGGGCTGGCCACACTTTTCTAGCGGCAGGAGTTGTGAAACCTGGAGCTTTGCTGCCTGAGTGCTGCTGCCACTGAAATCACAGAGCCACTGGGGGTGGAAAAGCTCTCCAAGACCCTCAAGTCCAGCCCCTGACCAGGTGCCCCCGTGCCCAACAAACCACACTTTGAAATGCCAGGTCTGCTCGTTCTTTGAACACTTCAGGGGTGGTGATTCCACCACCTCCCAGGATAGATTGGGTTATTTACAATAGAATGGATTTCCTGACTTTCTCTTTGCATTTTCCACACGTGGCTGTGCAGAGCAGTGGAGGCAGAGGCTGAATGGCTCCCTTGGCGAGCAATCCCCATAAGGTGTTGGGGTGGAGGAGCCCTCAGGTGGCTCCAGAGATGCCAAGAAGCCTCTTTCCAAGCCTGCCAGGCAGGGATGGCAGCTGGGAGCCAGCTTTGAGGTTAAACTGGACTTTGGACAGGGCTACGCTGCAGATGTTTTATGTGGCACTTCATCTTTACTGGTGCTGGAAGACAAAAGCTCATTTAATTAGAATTAAGATCATTGTGAGGAGGAAATGGGGTTTGAGAGTTATGGATTGTGAAAGAATAGAAGGGCTGATAGGTTTGGGGTTTTTTTTATGAAGATGAAAATAATGTTAATTAACCCACCCAATTACCCGCTCTCTCAGCCTCACAAATGTTAATGAATTTGCTCTTGCAGCATACTTAGGAAAGAGCAAACTTCATCCCAGGTGTGGGAATGATGCAGAGGTTGAGATGGGAAAACCAGAGAGGTTTTAGGTTATTGAATACGGCCCAGGAGTGGAGAGAAGGCTCTGCCGCTTAACAAGATGTTTGTGATTAATTAAAGTGTTCCCTCAGTCACAGAGCTCAGGTGGTGCTGAGCTGCCCCTCTCTGGTGACTGTGCCTTCATTTGGGGTAGGACCTTAGGGGTTTGTGGTGGGGTCTTTATTATGTTTATTTATTCATTCCAGAAACCACTGACCGTTGATTTTACCATGGGGCTTCCTGCAGCCATCATCCCGTGATGGTGTTCAAAAGCCCAAAGAGTCAGTGCTTTCTTTATTTTAATTAAATAAATGCTGTTTGTCTCCTCTTTTAGTCCGACCTCTGAGACTTCTTTCAGGCCACTGTAGCAGCCTGAAACTTCTGTGCACACAGGATTTGCACACACTCTGAAATAGCCAGAGCAACAGAGCTCTTGGGAATAACCTCTACTGCCATAAAATGATGGGAGAGGATCTCCATGGCTGGGACAAGTCATTCCTGCAGCACATCCCCACCCTTGCAGGCTTAGCAAGGTGCACACGAGACCCTCAATAACAGAGTTAGACAGGTTTGCTTAAACTCTTATAAATAATTTCATCACCACTGGGGTGCTCAAGGTGGCAGAAGGCAACTCAGGGATGGTGCAAACTGTTGGACACAGGTGTGAGGAAAAGGCAGAATTTTCGGGATATTTCCTGGGTTTCTGTCGGTTTGTTTTGAAAAAATCTTGAGGCGTTTGTACAAAATGCTGAGCACTTTTTAAATGGGTTATTTCTGGCTTTAACATCTCCAAACTGCGGGAAGATTCCTGATTCTGTGTGAAGATGGTTTAAAATGTTCTCACTCCTCTGGCATTTGGAAGTTGAGGGAAAGATTTCCATAGGAGCCAAATGTGGGGCAGTGAAGTGAGAATTTGTTTTTGGAAACCTCACCTGGAATGTGTGAGAAGATGCTGGAGTGCAGGTGTTTGCTTAGAGGGATGGGATGGGATAATGGG
>VZTF01005786.1:28145-48451 GCA_013397755.1 Cnemophilus loriae | reverse complement strand
AACCCTTCTGGGATTCTGTGGCTCTTCCCCAGGCCAGGTTTGCTTGGTGCTTCTGGAAAGAGCTGCTGCAAACATCCTGTTGTGCAAACACGTCCCTAAGTCAGACCCATCCATCCTCAGCTCCTGGACACTTGAGCTGCCAGGGATGTTGTTACTTCTGTTACTTGATTTCAAGTCTTCAGAAACCTTCATTCTCTGTGCGAGCCAGGAGTGATCAGACCTTAGGTTTCAGCTTCACATCCCTGGCAGCTCAAGTGTCCAGGAGCTGAGGATGGATGGGTCTGACTTAGGGACGTGTTTGCACAACAGGATGTTTGCAGCAGCTCTTTCCAGAAGCACCAAGCAAACCTGGCCTGGGGAAGAGCCACAGAATCCCAGAAGGGTTTGGGTTGGCAGGGACCTTAAAGCCCATCCAGTGCCACCCCTGCCATGGGCAGGGACACCTTCCACTGTCCCAGGCTGCTCCAGGCCCTCTCCAGCCTGGACTTGTAGAGAAGAAATGGAGGGATTTTTTTTTGTTTAGTTAGTGTCAGTCTTGTTTGGGCTCGGAATGTCGGAGAGGGAAGATTTAGGTCAGAATCACAACCTCAATAACTTTGTCATCCATCTCCAGATTAAATTAAAACCATCAAGTGCTTTATCAGCTTCTAAAGTACTTCAGCAAGAACCTCTTCAGTGTTCTCAGTTTGGGTTTTCCTTTTAGTGCTAAGGGTTTTTGGGGATGATTTGAGGCCACATAGTAAAAATCCTTTTAATTGACTTTCTCAATTTTTATGTTAACCGTACTGGGAAAGGAGTGATCGTCAACTGGCTGCACAAAGTGACTTTCACTCCCTGGTGTGCTAATTTGAAGTTCTTAAACTTCCCAGAGATTCCCTGTGGTGTGAGAAAGCTGCCATGGACGTGTTGGAGCTCGGGTTGCTGCTGTTGGGCCTCTTTATGAGGAACTCGTCATCTGCTGGTTTTTAATGTCGCCTAATTTAGTGCCAAGTGTAAAAGAAGGCTGTGTGATAATTTGTGATGGTGTCAGGTTTTACAAGATGAGCGGATTGATGTCAGTGCCTGGAGAGCCTCTGCTGAGGGTGCACCTGAGGTTTGTGCACCTGGAGCTGGCTGGCAGCAGCCCCTGGGATGAGCGAGCTCCCCGTGGGTGTCAGTGCTGGACCTCACTTCAGGTCTCTGTATTCTCAGAAGATTCTCCTTGGGATTGGCTGCATCCAGAGCAGAAGATCCAAACCTTGCTGAAACCTGGCAAGGTCCCCACCACGCCCCAGGGTTTGGGAGAGGGCCCAAAGCCGTGTGATTCTCCTGTGAATTAGGGAAAAGCTTTTGGAGTGGAGGATGTGTTTGTGCCGCTTCCCAGTGCCATGGGCAGAGCTGTCACGGGGACACAGCAGAGGGACCTGGATGGGCTCGTGCCTGGCTGCTGTGGCCAAGTGACCTTGGAAAAGCAGGGTTTGAGCACTCTTTAGGTGGGACACCTGGGGCATGGAGTGGGATTTGGGTTCAGTATTTACTATCTGCCCCAGGCAAGGATGTGCCTTTCCTGGAGCGGGGGAGATCCATCCTTGGGTGCTGAGCCTTCAGGCCAGCTTGGTGCAGATGGAACCCCCCTGGAGCCCTGCCCAGCCTTGGGTGGGGCTTTTTGCCACTGAAACATTTCCTTGCTTTGCCGGAGAAGTTGCTGTCTGGAGTCAGGAAAGTAATTTGGGGGTTCCTTGGTTGTTTCAGTGATTCCTGGATGAAAATAAATGGAGGAAATCTTTCTTTGCTTTTGGATGATGGTGCAAATTCCATCACAGTTCTGGGAGTCCTGGGACCCTTTCTAAAGGTTTTATGGGTGTGATTGTCCCACTCTGCTCTGCACTGGGGGTGGTTTGGGGCAGTGTAAGAAACATCCAGAGTTACTGGAGATGATCCAAAGGAGGGACAGGGAGGTGGTGAAGGGCCAGGAGGGGTGGGGTTGTTGGGGTGTCTGTGCAGGGCCAGGAGCTGGGTCGATGACCCTGTGGGTCCCTTCCAGCTCAGGATATTCTGTGATTCTACAAAACCACCACTCTTGGCCAAACCAAAGGTGTCACTGCAAATAAAACTTCAATCCTTCAAGCACCAGTCAGCCCAGCTTCTCCCTGCAGGGCCTTGAAAGCTGGGCAGGGACACCGAGCCTCTGGCTTGTCCCTTCAGGAGAACAGAGGTGCAGGCAAGGGAGCAAATTCTCCTTCCTGAGGGGAGCCGTGGTTTATTGGCAGAAAACGTTCATGTAATCCATTTTTATGAAGAAAACCACGCTGGCCATACTGGAAGCGTTTGCTTTTGTGTTTTTAGAGCTTTGCATAAGAGAATTATTTTGATTCAAAAGAAAAAAAAAATTATGCTTCTGGTTGAAAAAATAAAAAATACTCACACTGACAGAACTTTAATCTGAGCCCAAGTCGCAAAAACAGCCTTTATTGATGTCAGAGTTGCTTTGGAAATGGAAAGAGTAAACAGGATTTGGCCTTTAATTTGTGAAGGGTTTTGATTTTTCAGAGGCATTAAAGAGACAGAAAAGATGGGTATTGAATTATTTAACAATTGCTAGGAAAATTAAGCTTCAGAGAGCCTGTTTTCACTGCAGCAATCTTATTAATGAAAACAAAACAGTCTGGGGC
Source organism: Cnemophilus loriae (assembly GCA_013397755.1). Classification (NCBI taxonomy): domain Eukaryota; kingdom Metazoa; phylum Chordata; class Aves; order Passeriformes; family Corvidae; genus Cnemophilus; species Cnemophilus loriae. Next base: position 45,800 of record VZTF01005786.1, on the reverse strand, counting down.
AGCACCAGTATTTGGAGTTCATACCCCACTGCCTGAATTGCTTCCGAGTGGTCCATGAAGTGATTTTGGGAGTCAAAGCCAAGCTGAGCCTTTTCTGTGGTCTGTTCACACTTCCCAGGAGAAAGCTGCCGTTGATGGATTATCCAAACATATTTTCCCCTCTAAATCCAAAGCAGAGGGGAAAAATATGCAAGGAGCAGTTGGGGGAATTTGGCTCTTTGAATTTTTTTTCTCATTGGCAGATGGCTTTTAAGTGATTTATTGGCCAAAACCAATCCATTTTCGTTAGAAAGCAAGTATTTAATGACTTTGGAGGTGGGGACTGGAAACAAAGGAGTGATAATGGAGCCGATGGCGCTGGGTGACACAGCAGAGCAGCCCTTCATCAAACAGACTTTAGAGTGTTTGAGAGCCAGTGCTGAGGGCTATGATTTCCTTTCATGTGCGCTTTAATTCACTGTCCTTTGCAGTCAGTGGTGCATAAATAGGCCTAGATTAAATTAAAGGAAAAATGGGTTCTTGCTCTCATCCTCACGGGCTGCAGCAGTCAGCGGTGGATGCCCCGGGAGCTCGCAGCCGGCTCAGCCTCGGAGCACGGGAGGGTTTATAAACTCTGCCACTCCCTCCCTGCCAGAGCCCAGACCTGCTGCTGTGTGCTGGAGAGTCTGAACTGAATCCTCCCGAGGTTCCGCCTGGGAGCGCTTTCCTGGTGCTCGGGGAGGGTCTGCCCAGGGCTGTGAGCGGGGGCCTGGCACAGCCAGGCAGCCACAGCCGCCTCCCCTCATCCCAGCACGGGTTTGGAAACCTGCAGCTGGCAAATCTGAGGGGCAGCAGCTGCCAAGGTCCTGGTGGTCCCTGAGACCCCAGCCCTGGGCCCGGCACAGGGAGGAGCTGGAGCTGCTGGGGAGAGGCCAGAGGAGGCTCCAGGATGAGCAGAGGGATGGAGCAGCTCTGCTGGGAGGAGAGGCTGGGAGAGCTGGGATTGTTCACCTGGACAGGAGGAGCTTTGGGGTGACCTCATGGTGGCCTTCCAGTGCCTGAAGAGACTCCAGGAGAGCTGGAGAAAGACTTGGAACAAGGGCCTGGAGTGCCAGGACAAGTCAGGTGGATTAAAACTGAGAGTGGCTTTACATGGGATATTGGGAAGAAATTCCTGGGTGTGAGGGAGGTGAGGCCCTGGCACAGGGTGCCCAGAGCAGCTGTGGCTGCCCCTGGGTCCCTGGCAGTGTCCAAGGCCAGGCTGGACGGGGCTTGGAGCAGCCTGGGACAGTGGGAGGTGGCTGGAATGAGATGATCTTTCAGGTCCCTCCCAACCCAAACCATTCTGTGATTCCATTGCACCTGTGGGTGCCCCCACCCTTTCCCCTCCTCACCTGTGGGGATGAACAGCTCCAGAGCTGGGATTTGCTGCTTTCTGCACCCAGCCTGGCTCTTGGTGGAGTTAGTGCTGGGCTCCTGCAAAGCACAGCTTGAGCACTGGCAGACTGCTCTGCTGCCAGGGAATTCTGGCATTCATATGGAAGCGAAGGCACCCAGGAACACGTTCTAGCTGCTGTTTTTTGAGGCTCCAGGTCCTGTCAGTGCCTGGAAGTGACGTACCCGGGGCTGGCTCTGGGCTGCCCACCCACAGCCCATTGGCAGGAGCTGTACAGGTGAGCACCAGCCCTGCTGTTCCGAAGGGCTTGGTGGGGTGCTGGATCGTCCCTGCTCCCCCTGCCCCACCACGAGCTCCTCGGCTGTGGCTCAGGGGTATGAACCCTACCTGGAGGGGCCGTGAGGTGGGGAGGAGTCCTCGCAGCTCATTAAGAGTTCTGGGCTCTCCAAATCAGAAACCCTCTGTGCTTCCAGTCGTGAGAGGATTCCTGAGGGCAGAGGAAAAGTCTGTTCCAGGGGAACGGGAGGCTGGGAGCAGCTCTGGCCGAGGTTGTGCCGTGACAGCTGAGGCAGCACCGTGCCCCGTGTGGGCCCTGTGGTGCTTAATGAACACCTTGCTCAGTCCCTGGTGCCTTGTAGCTGCTCTGCTGCTCAGAAAACGAGCAGGTCCTTGCTAATGAGCACTCGGATTGGGGCTGTTCTGAGCCTGATCTGACTCGTGCTGGCTTTGCTCTGTTAATGCCTGGGCACACTCAGCTCTGCTGGGGACACGGGGCTGCTCGAGCCTGGGGAGCAGAGAAATTGGGAGTCTGTGAGGGGGCTGGGTCTGCTCCAGGCTCATCTGCCCTGGGGAGAGCAGCCCGTCAGTGCCCTGCAGCCCATCCCCTCCCTTCTTTAGGCCTGGTTTAAATTTGCAGGTGTTTGGGCATGGCATTAACCCAGCACAGCCCACAGCTCTGGCTGACAGGGTGACATCCCTGCTGGACACCAGCCTGGTGTGTCCTTCCCCTTCCTTTCTGCACTCCTTGTGCTTTCCCATCAGGAAAAAGTAGCTTGGGAGGGGAAAAGAAAAAGACATGAAATATTTAGGTGAACATCTGTCAGCGTTTTTGCGTGCTGCTGTAAGACCTCAGAGTTCTGCAGCTGCAGCAAACTGGTCTGAATGGGAGACCCAGGCTCAGGAGGAGGGTCTGGTGCTGGGAGAAGGTGGCACAGGGTGGGCTCCACGTCCAGAGCAGCCTCCACAGAGGTTCCTCGCTCCCTGCAGAGAGGGAGGCTCAGGTTTGCTCTGTCAGTCCTTCCCAAAGCCAGCGCTGGGGCTGCTTGGAACGAGCTGTTCCCTGTGCTGAGCAGGGGATGGATGCCTGCAGGGGCACGGGTCCCTCCTGTCCCCAGCACTGCCACCGGCAGCGCAGCTCTGCTCTCTTGGCAGTGAGAGAAGCCGCCAATCACAGCCAGATGTGCACAGCCAGATGTGCACCCCCGGTTGCCTTCCCGGGCTCCCCTTTAACACTGCTGCTCCTGTCAGGCCCGGCCCTGGGAGGAGAGAGCAGCTGACAGGTTTCCAAGATTCTCCACAAATGGGATTTAATGGCCATGTGATCCCATGGTTCTGGCTTCTTTTTTAGGGGAACGTTCTTTTTTTTCCTTTTGCAATGACAGAACTTTATCTTTAGGTGTGGGAAGTCAGCTAAGGCAGGGTGCCAAGGAATTGTGAATTCCTCGTGGTACGAGCTCTGTGCAGGCAGAACTAAAAACTTGGAGAACTGCAGGCTCCAGGGAAGGTGCCACATCAGATTTTGAAACTGTGGCAGCCCTGAGTGGGACTGCAGTTGAACCATTAAATGTGTCAAGAACATTTGCGGCCAAAACGGAGGCAGAAGCAAAGGCTGGCACTGAGAAAGGGTTTGGGGATGCAGCTTGATGTATTTTGCTCCAACTTTGCAGGAACTGGGAAGCTCCCTGGTGGGCTGTGTGCACTGGAAGGGACAACAAGGCAGATCATGATATGAAGCTGTTGGGATGGAGCAGTTGATGCAGGAAAATGGGAGTGTTAAAAGCTGCTCTTCCCTGCATGTGTTGGCATTTCTCAGAGGGGACCAAATTGTTGGTGCTTCCACTGTCCCAGGGTGCTCCAAGCCCCATCCAGCCTGGCCTTGGACACTGCCAGGGATCCAGGGGCAGCCACAGCTTCTCTGGGCACCCTGTGCCAGGGCCTCTCCACCCTCCCAGGGAAGGATTTATTCCCTATCTTTAACCTAAATTTCCCCTCTGGCAGTTTGTCCCCATTCCCCTTGTCCTGTCCCTCCAGTTCCTGGTGCAGGGTCCCTCTCTGCCTTCCCCGTGTCCCCTCCAGACCCTGGGAGGGGCTCCGAGGTCTCCACACAACCTCCCCTTCCCCAGGCTGAAGGATCCCAGCTCTCCCAGCCTGTGTCCATGGGAGGTGCTCCAGTCCCCCATAAGCCTCATACAGCACCTCCTCTGAGTGTGCCTCTCTTTCCCAGGGAATTGGGATGTCTCAGTGCCTTTCCTGCTGCTTCCTGGTGAAGGAAAGGGATGGGAACACTTCCTGAGAGCCATATCAGCGCCGTGTTCAGGCTTATCTCCCTGCTCCAGTTGACAGCTGTGTGGGTATCATCTCCAAAGCAGAAAATAAACAAACTCCAGGAGCTCTGAGTTCTGTATTTTCTCTGTGTCCGTAGGCAGCTGCACTCGTGTGTGGGCAGTCATGGGTTTGTCACTTTTCTGAGGGGCAACAAAATGAAAAATCTGGTTTTCTTTGAGATGAGAAAGTCTGCTGAAGCTCTTTCCCCTTCCTCAGAGTGAATTTCAGGATCTAGGTCTGTCTAATCCACAAGATATTTTGTTTTCTTTGTGTTGCAAAGCTCTCTGTCCACTGGTCAGCAAATGGATGGTGTCCACTAGAATATTCCTGCTGGAAGAAAATGTGGTTGGAAGGAGAGAGGTGCAGTGTTAAGGATGGGGAGCTGAGCTCTGGCTGGAGATGCCCTAAAAATAAAGTGGAAAGGAAGGAGAGGAGAGATTCCAGTTCCTTTTGGAACAGGAATGAGGAGATGGGGGAAGCAGATGGCTGCTTTGCTGGATTGTTCCATCTGATCTGGGGATGGGGACTTGCAGTTATCGCCAGGAAAAATCACTTGGGATTCATGGGAACAAAGATACTACAGGATTAGCAGTTCCTGTGGGCTGTGGCGCCAGGCTGCTGTCCCTCCACATCTTCCATCCAGAGGGACTCTCAGCGCTGCCCAGGATTTCCAGGGAGACCTTGACACAAACCAAGGAGCTGTGCAGCCCCAGCAGAGCTCAGGGCTTAGCTGAGCCACATTTTCCATTTTAGCAGGGAAGACAATGTAGTTCGAGTGCTTTTTTTCCAGGGAGCAGTGCTTCCCTTGGCCAAGCTGGCCATAAATCAGCCCAAATTCCCTGTGCCTGCAGAAGTGGCTTCGTTTCAGCTGTGAGGGAGAATTTGCTTCTCCTGCAGTCGTTTCTTTTTCAGCTTTTGTGAAATAGGCTTTAACACAGAAATAAATCATCAGAGCATTACTAAATTAAAAATAAGCATAGAAGCAGACAGAGCTGCCAAGCTAAGGTTAAACTTGGAGCAGGAGATCAGATTATGGTTTCATCAGTCTTTCCTCCCACTCTTTGCTTAATTTGGTACTTAAACAAACCTAATACCCATTGCAGAGCTCTGCGCACCCAGCTGCTATGGAGAGCAGTCTCCTGGTCCTCGTGTTCTTATTTTGGGTCACACACATCACTGCACTAATGTGCTGGAGCTGTGCTTGTAGATGCCACAGTTTATTGGGATGCAGAAGGATTACACTTGCTTGGAGCAGAGATTAGCATCAAGTTTACCTACGTTCCCTGCGAGGGAAAAGGAGCATTTTCAGTCCACTGGCAGGTCTTGGGTTGGCTCTGTTTACTCTTGTGCCTGAGCCCAGCTCACTCCTGAAGAGTCCTGAAGGAGCAGCATCATCAGCAGGAACAGTGACCATCACTGACAGGCAGCTGGGGACTTGCCAGGGACAGAGTGGCAAAGGGATGGAGGGGCTGGTGCTGCCAGGGATTTGTAAATACCTGCCCCGAGCAGGGGAGGCTGGTGAGGGGCTGGCACAGAGCAGCTGTGGCTGCCCCTGGATCCCTGGCAGTGCCCAAGGCCAGGCTGGACGGGGTTGGAGCAGCCTGGGATGGTGGAAGGTGCCCCTGCCATGGCAGGGGTGGAATTGATCAGCTTTAGTGCCCCTCCCAGCCCAAACCATTCCAGGCTTCCGTGTTGCATTCCCAGTCTGAGAGACCTGAGCTGGTGTTTGGAGCAGCCTTGAATTTCACAAACGTTTTGTTCCTTTCAAAGCCTCGTTTTTAATTCCTCTCCCCCCTCCACTCCCAGCACTTCAAGGAATGGGATGATATTTTCATCCTGTTTTTCCTCTTTATGTTACTGAAAGTTCAGCGTGGCAAAATCCTTGAGCATGTTCCTGCCTTGGAGAGCTCCAAGGAATCTGTGAATGGTGCTGGATGTGATCCATGTGATCCGTGCAGGCCTTTGCTGGGTCCTGGCCACTGTTTGCAGTGCTCTGTACAGGTCTTTTTGCTCTTTGTTTTCCGTAATCTCCGTCGGTTGTGTGATGCCATTGCTAAACAAATGAGATGATAATTAGCATAGCAACATCAGAGGAAGTTGATTTTCCGTCTGTAATAGGGATGATGATAATTAAACATGCATGACCTCATTGGGTTGAATAGGAATCAATTAAAATTAAAGCTTGTTGGGAATTCTTTTTCTCCTGTGAAATTTTTCAGAGAAAGCAAGAACAACATAGCAAGTCCTAATGAAAGGAAATTGGGCTGATTTGCACCCTCACTATTAAAAAATGAAAAACTTGGGAGATTTTTCAGGGATGGAACTTTTGGTGGTACCTCCCTGCCCTGCCCCAGCCGTGTGTAAGTGCCCATTTTGATGAAGTTTTTCATTTGGAAAAACAAAAGTTTAGCACTTCCCAGCTGTTTCTAACACTGTTTAGAAAAACTGAGATCAAACATGAGGAAATGCTTCCCCAGTCTGTGTCCAGAGAGGCTCTGTGGCCAGCAGGGCGCATAAATTAGTTTTGTAACACCTTAATTTCCTGTGCTTGAGTGAACGTTGCACTGGAGCAGCTCCTTTTAAAGGGAAATAATTTATTATTGGAGAGATGGAACAACAGAGGGTTGAAGTTGGAAGCCCAAGTCTGGGGCCCCAGAAAGGAGCTGCTGCTGCCCTCACCCTCAGCTGGAGTGGTGGGACCTGAGAGGCTCCTCTGGAGTGCAGGTGGGAAAGTCTTGGGTTAAATTCCTTTTTGCCTTTTTTTTTCCAAAATAAAGTTTCAGTGGTGCCTCAGCAGTTGCAGCCAAGCTTGCCCAGGGCCTCTGGGTTTGGGTTTTGGGAGAGGTATGAAACCTCTCACCCTGCAGGTTGGTTCAGGTCAGAGCAGGGACCTGAAGAATGGGAAACCAAAGCTCGGGTAGGCCCAGGTCCGTGTTCTGCATTTCGGGATTTGCTTCCAGGCCGTTGGTTGGAGCTCTTCTGATCCATGGGATTCATCAAACGTGGCAAGGGGTTGGAAGCAAGATCCACCCACAGTCACTGTGGTGAGGGTGCACAGGGATCCTCTGGATTCAGCTGCTGCTTCCCATTCCCGGTGTCCTGGATGAACATCCTGACCAAGCCGCTCCACGTGTCTGCTCGGGGATAGTGCTGTCCTTTGGAAAGGGCCTCTGAGGGAGCGGCCTCGGGCTGGGCCAGGGCAGGCTCAGGGTGGACATCAGCAGGAATTTCCCCATGGAAAGGGTGGTCAGGCCTTGGAAATGCCCAGGGAGGTTTGGAGTCCCCATGCCTGGAGGTGCCCAAGGAAGGCCTGGAGGTGGCACTCAGGGCTCTGGGCTGGGGACAAGGTGGGCATCGGGCCCAGGTTGGACTCGATGGCATTGGAGCTGTTTTCCAAGCTCAGTGATTCTGGGATGTTGTCATCTTTCCCTGTTCCCTAGGGGGAAGAAAAGTAAATTTGCATGCAGAGTGAAACAAATGCTGAAATCCTTCTTTTTTCTCCTCTCTGGAAAAGTTTTGTTTCTTCACCATCCCCAGCCATTGGTGTCACGGCGTGTGTGGTGACATTTGTGTGTGGTGGGAGGTGGTGGCTTAAATTCCAAGTGTGGCCTCTGGTTCCTGTTGGGGTTTGACACTTTCTTACACTTGTGATGGGGCCGTTTCCGATTCAGATTCTCAGACTGCCCCATATCTGATAAATGACATAACACAAGGTTGTGGCTGTGCAGGTGACACTCAAACCACAGCGTGAGAGGTGAGCACACAAAATGTGTGACCAAATGCTGCTGTGGCTTCGGTTTGGATACATCCATTGAAGCTTCCATGTGTTCCACATGGGTTTTTTCATCTGCCACGAGCATCTTTGTGAACATGGAGAAGTGTTCCTGAGGAGAGATGCAAGATGCATCTCTGGTGGCTTAAACTAGCAAATCCTGGCTTTATTTAGTTTTCATCTCATCCTGGCTTTGCCCCATCTGCAGGATGGGGCAGTCAGAACTGAGTGTGATGGGTTTATTTTCTGTTTCCTCATAGGCTTGGCTAAGAACGCAGGAAGTTCTATCCACAGGCATCAGCTAAAAGGAGTTTCTGGGGCTGCAGGAATCCCCCCAGCTGAGTTCAGATGAAGGCAGCACAAAAGGCTCAGTCCCTGATTTGAACATTCTGCTGCCTTTCCACGTGCCATCCCCCACACGCTTTCCTCCTGCTTTTGGCCTCGGAGCTGCACAGCAGGCAGCTCCTGCCAGTGGCTTTCCAAGAGGGAAGAATGCAGCCAAGCCTCCTTTGGGCACTTTCTACCCAGTGGTTTTTATCACACCCTGCTGGAGCTGTTCACTGAACGCCCTGGGTTGGGACCCAGCCCCGTGGATGCAGCGGGGCTGTGTTTGTGTTCCCCCACAGGGACGTGGGTCCTCTCCACAGCACCATAAAACAGTCACTGGACAGAATAGCCTGAGCTGGAAGGGACTCACAGGGACCCTCGAGGTCCAGCTGTGCTGGACAGCCCCAAGAACCCCACCCCGTGCCCGAGAGCGTTGTCCAAGCTGTGCGATCTTCTGAGCTCACGCACGGGTTGGTGGGGAGAAGGGGTTAATGAGGACTCAGGAGGGTGTTTCACGGCCTCCCTGCTCCTCATCAGGTGGAGCTCTTAGGGATCCGTGTGGAAGAAGGATTTATCCTGGAGCAGCTCCTCCCTCAGTCCCGGGGGGCCAGTACCTGCTGCCATCCCGTGGGTGTGGGCAGGGCCCCTCTGCCTGCACGGGGCTCACGGGGCCCAGGGGGATTCCTGGGGGTCAGCACAGCTCCCACACGTTCTTTGGACTGACAGCAGGGAAAAAGTGTCCTTTGGTGTCCATCCATTTGCTGTTGTCCTGTGTGAGGGCAGTGGGTAAATCCCCAGCTCGGGCTGGGCTGCTGCCATCACGTGTGACCTCTTTTTGGTGGCCTCTGGGGTGGAAAAGACCAGAGTTGAGTCAACAGAAGTTGTGCTGTGCCCGTGGTTAGGAGAGGAGGGGAACCACGGACTGGGCCAGGCTGGAAGGGACCACAGAGGGTCCCTGGTGCCACCTCCCCGCTCAGGCAGGGCCAGCCCAGAGCACAGGGCACAGGATTGTGTCCAGAGGGCTCTGGAATATCCCCGCTGAGGGAGACTCCAGCCCCTCCCTGGGCAGCCTGTTCAGGGCTGGGCGCTGCCCAGGGCAGAAGTTCTGCCTCCTGTGCAGGGGGAGTTGGTGCGCTCCGTCCCTGCCTGTTCCTCTGGTGCCACTGCTGGGCACTTTTTAACTCCTGAGCTGCCCCAGCCTCGCTGCAGGAGCTGCAGGAGTTGTGCCCCACGAGGTGTGCTCACCATCCCACGGCGTTTTTCTGGAGAGGGGAAGTTAAACTTGTCCATTTGAAGTGGGATTTATAAAACACAACGAATTTCAGGAGAGCTGCGAGCTGCGCTGGGCTGGAGGATCAGAGGACGAGGTGTAGCGGGAGGACCTGGTGCTGTTCATGAGGACAAATCCTGGAGAGGAGTTCTCTCTTCTGCCGTTTAATTGTCCTATCAAGGCTGGGACCAAACAGGCAGGATGTAAGTGAGTGCTGCTGCCCAAGATGCTGCTCTAATTAGAGCAGTCCCTGAACCTGATCCAGACTTACAGTGTAGTATCAATTCAGGTTAAATTGGGAAACTGAGCAGAAAATTGCTGTCTGGTGTTTGGAGTGGTTTCTGCATCTTAACATCATCTGATATTGTATCATTATGTACTGATGCAAAATGCCAACAAGTAATGGCAGAGCCCTGCGAGTAATGACACCGGGACGGGAGAGCAGGAAACAGTGAGAGAAATTTAATTTCTTATGCGGTTTCATGAAATAAAGTCAACTCAGGTACACACTTGTTCAGATTAAATATAATGATGTGTGTCTGCAGCCCGAGCCTGCCGGGAATGCACATCCAGAGGCTGGGGATGCAGGGGGAAGAGTTGCCATGGAAATACAGCCAATGTCACACTTGCAGCGCGTTGCAAATGGCTCATGTGTCATGGCTCATTTTCCAGGAGAAGCGGGGAAAACTGGGAATTAAGGGAAAACATCTTTAAATGCTTGCAGCAAGGCACGGCCGGGCCTGTGCAGGGACAGATGTTGGGAGTCCTGAGAGTTTGTGGGGAGAGGGAGCCCGAAGTACCCCTGTGGCAGGGCTCTGCAGCATTCCTGGGCTGCCTGATCCCTTCTCCTTCCTCCTGCTGGGGCAGCACGGCTGGAACACCCCTGGGCTGGCTGGGCTTCCCCTGCCCTCCGGGGCCTGCACGGGACATCAGCTTTCCCTCACTTTGCTCCTTCTAAGCCTTTGGCAGCCCAATTCTTGCAGGTGCCTGTTCCTTTCCGAGTTGCCTGAGCTGTGCCAGATGATCCAGAGTTATTGCTTGATCTGTCCTGTAATTGGGAATTCAGTTGCTGGCTCTTGTGGCGACTAACGCAGCACTCGCTTTAAAATTGGATGAAGTGCTCAAGAGTATTTTGCTTATTTTGTTCTGATTTTGGGGGGGAATAATGGTTTTGCCATGCAAAAATAAATGAGGCTGCTAGACAAACAGCTTGGGTTGTTAGAGCCTCTCTCCAAGTAATGATGGTGTAATTCAGGCCTCTGAAATAAGAAGCAAACAATAAATAAATGATTAACCTGTCTTTAGAGCATTGAAATCTCTATGTATTTTAAGACTGTAGTGGGTAAATAGGAGCAAATGCATGTTTGAACAGGCAATAGAGGCACGACAGGAGGATCAGGGAACCAGAATCCACCAGAATTCCCAGCTCAGGACCTGCCCGGCTCCTGCCTGGGGTCAGTTATCTCTGTTTCTGGGGCGGGTGTAACAGCCCAGGGTTCAGGTGTGTTTGAAGTGAGTTTTGGGGTGTGAACTGGGAGTTCTTTAGAGAACAGAGCCATTTCTGGGAGCAGAGAAACGAAGGAGCTGGGCAGTTCTTCCCTGCTGGAGCAGGCACTGGCGCTGCTGTGCAGAGGGGTGCTGAGGGAGAAGCTGGCTGTTTGATTGGAATGGGACTCAGTCCTTGGCTGCACGAGGCCTCCACTGTGCATTCTGGAGACAAACTGCCCTGGGGCTGAGGTCTGCCGAGCCAGAGGGCCCCTGGCACCCCTGGCACAGCCCAGGGCGCTCCCGCTGCAGAAGGGCAGGGAGGCAGAGGGTGGCACAGAGGGGAAATGCACATCCTCCCTTCCTTTCCCTCCATCCTTCCCTTTCCCTCCCCAGGCTTCCACTCCAAGCAACTTGCCACCTTCAGCACCCTGAGGTGAAAAGTGACTCAAATTGGAATGTAAATCTCGGGTCCCTTCACTGTGGCAGCAGAGCTCTGGGTTCTGTCAGCTGCCAGATCCCACTGGGTGTGAGCTGGGCAGGTGTCCCAGAGCTGCAGCTCTGGAGAGTTTATTCTCTAAAGCAAGGTGATGCTCCTTAAAATTAAGTGTCATTTCTCTCTTCTCACTGATGTATTTCCTTGAACAGCAAAGAAAGGCTGCAGAAGAAAATTGAGTGGAGTTCCTGCCGAATTCAAACACACTGTAGTGATAAATATGGTTCTGAATAAACCTCCTTGTAGTCACAAATCAATTAATCTTTTTTTTCCCTGTGTGCTCCATCCTAAGGATTTACTTTCTCATTGAGCTTTCCTAGCTTGTGCAGTACCTAATTCTTCACCTGGATAAATAACTGGTGGCATTTTTATTCCACAGCAAACCGGCATTATCTTTCTTGCTGTGTACAAGCAAAGGGAATTTTATTTATTTGTTTCTTTATTTTCCCCAGAGCAAACTCTGCGAGTTGGGGCTTGGAATAAAGCAGAGTTCAGGGCTTGGTGAGGAGCAGCTCTGCCACAGTTCGAGGAGTGTTTGGACAACACTCTCAGGGACAGGGGGGATTGCTGGGGTGTCTGTGCAGGGCCAGGGGTTGGACTGGATGATCCTTGTGGAGCTTTTCCAGCCCAGGATACTCTGGCTCCATGAGCAGCCTCAGAAGGGAAGGGGTCTTCTCCATCTTTACTGCAGCCCTTTGGTTTGCCAGACTCCCTTGGCTGAGGGCGCACCGTGGATTTTGAGGGAAGGGCTGTCCCACAGTTTGGCTGGGATGGAGGGCAGAGCTCTTTCCTGCTCTTCTCCTGCTCAGAGCCAGCCTAAAGCACTGCAGGGAGTTCAGCTCGGGGCTGGGGTGAGCAGGGATAGAGCAGAAACTTTCCACCTTGTGTGGTGGGAGCTCTTTCTTCAGCCTTCTGCTTCTCTGGGGGTGAGTTAAAAATAGAGATTAAAGAAGACCAAGCACATGACTGAGTGTGAACCTCCCGTGTGCTCAGTGGCACCTGGAGCTGCAGCACATCCCCAGCCTGGGCTGCTCTGCAGGGACGGAGACTCTGCAGTGAGCCCAGAGCGGGTGGCTGAGTGTGCAGGGTTGGAGTTCTGGGCAGGGGCTGCAGCAGGGCAGAGCTGCCCTGGGAACTCATCAGGGATCAAACTGGAGTGGGAGAACTGCTGGGTGTAAAAAGGGCAACAGAGCTGGGGAAGGGGCTGGAGCCCCAGGAGCAGCTGAGGGAGCTGGGAAAGGGGCTCAGCCTGGAGAAAAGGAGGCTCAGGGGGGACCTTGTGGCTCTGCACAACTCCCTGACAGGAGGGGGCAGCCGGGGGGGGTCGGGCTCTGCTCGCAGGGAACAGGGACAGGAGGAGAGGGAACGGCCTCAGGCTGGGCCAGGGGAGGCTCAGGGTGGATATTGAGGAATATTTCTTCATGGAAGGGAGGTCAGTCCTTGGCACAGCTGCCCAGGGCAGGGGTGGAGTCCCCACCCCTGGAGGGGTTTAACAGCCCTGTGGATGTGGCACCTGGGGACATGGGGCAGTGGTGGCCTTGGCAGTGCTGGTGGCATAGTTGGACTCAATAATCTTTTACAACGTAAAGAACTCCATGATTTTATCCTGACCTCGCCTACCAGCACTACCTAGTGCCAGAAAACCTCCTGAGTTTCAGCAGTGCAGGATATCCCTGTTAAGCTCTTGTAGCTCCCCTTTCCCACGCCTGCATGCTGAGGTGTGTAACAGCTCTGCCTCTGCTCCCTGCAAACACAGGGGAGAAATTAAAAGAAATAATCCTTGGTCTTGTACTTCTGAATAAACTTTAAAAACTCATTCGTAAGTTTTTGGAATGGCTGGCTGAGCAACTCACTGAGAGATGTAAACATTACTGAGTGGCTTCTTCAGGGCTTCTGCAGAATGAACTTTTCAGCTCTTTTCTGTTGTCTTTAACATATGAGAGGTGGGATGAGGGTAATCAACACCCTCATCCCACAGCCTAAAAATGGAGTGGCCATTGGGTTCTTCCTCACCCAGGTGGTGAAGGTGAAGGATGCTACACAGACGGGGACAATCTTTGGGAGTGCTCTGAGACTCTGGACAGTGGTAATGGATGGTAGAGAATTTATATCCTGAATTACGAACCCCCTGCATGTTGCCACTGGGGTTTGCCTCCCAGAAATGTTTCTAAGAGGGCAGGGCACGGGAGCAGGAAGCTGGAAGTCAGCTTGCAGAGGCCTCACGAGCTTTCCTTTCATCCCTTGTAGATGTGAAATATTGACTCAAGTTCTGAAATCCTGAGCAGTGGATATTTAAAATCTCTGAGGAGCTCTCCCGCTCTGAAAGATTGTCTCTCATTAGCATCCCATCAAGGATGCTCCCTGAAAAGAGGACTCATCCCTGTGTATCAGTACAGAGGGTCTGCTTGGTTTATGTCCTGTGCTTTCTGAAGGACAGGGGTTTTTTTTGCCTGGTTCTGTGTGGGAGAGAAAAAAGGCAAGGGACTATTAATTGCTTGCAAATGCTCCTTCAAAAGTCATGGAAAGGGTGAGCTCCTGGAAGGGGTCTTTGTGGAAGGTTTGGGGTTTCCCACCACAGGATTTGGGCTTTAACCAGCAGGTGAGAAAAGCCTTTTGCCCTAGATGTGGCAGGGAGCAAGGTGGGACTGGGATGAGGCACAAAGGGGTGGCTGGGTGCCTCCTCTGTCTTGCAGAAGTGTCCTGCTACCAGGACATCCTCTCCCAGCACTGGGAGTCACCAGGCTCAGATAAATCCATAGCAGCGTGGAACTGTCTGAAAATGACAAAGTTTGCCTGCTGCAAACATCAGTTACAGCCAGCAGCAAAGGGAAGCCAGGAGCAGATGGTTCATAAAGCATCGTGGCGGCTCTAGAAGTTACCAGTTTAATTTACTGGTGGGAATGGCAGGCCGTGATTATCAGCTTGGCCAAGGGAGGCTCCTTTTGGAATCTCCTCATCCCCTGTTTTTTGCTTTTTTGCCCTGGGAGGAAGGAGGGTGTTCAGCACGACCTCCATGCCCTGGTTGTGTAACACTTCCCTCCCTGATGCGTTGGTACTGTGGTGGATGTTATGTCTCTCTTTGTATCACAGGAGCTCCCACCAAGGTCCCAAGAGGTTGAGTAGCCGTGTGTGGAATCCACACCGGAGCAGTCCCTGGTGCAAAGGCCTTGGAGTGAGAATAGCTGGAGAAGGGTGTTCCCAGGTGGAGTGAGCTGTCAGAGGCCACCCAGGGCCACACATCAGGCTGGGAGGGCAGGGCTGCAGCCAGCCTGTGCCCTGGGAGCCAAACACCGATCCGCAGCCTCTCTCAGCAGGTTTCTTTGCTGTACCTGCCTCCTTTAGGCTCAGCTCGTGTGAGGGCTGGGCTGAGCTCTCAGTCTGGCACAGCGAGGAACAGAAAACAAATGATCCCACTGGGAAAAGCCCACTGTGTTACATGACATCCCCTGGAAACCCTGCCAGGGGTGGAGGTGTCACCCACAAACCTTCCTGGCACACCCAGAGCAGCACCTTCAGTGCCCTAAAACCTGAACAACCCCAGGGAGTGATGCAGGAGGGTCCAGGAACCCTCAGCACTGCTGTGAGTGGTGCCCTGGTGACCCCCAGCCATGCCAGGCGACTCTGCTGACTCTGGCAGGGCACTGACAGCAGCAGGGGAGGGAGTCTGGTGTGTCATCCATGAGGCTGGCTTTGTGACAGCCCTGCCACTCCAGAAGCAGCTCCCTGGGGCTGAGTGTCACGAGGCAGCTGCAGGGAGCCCTCAGGGGCTTTGGCAGAGCTCAGCTCTGGCTGCTGCTAAAGAGAAGCTGCAAATGTCACAGGTGAGACAGTTCTCTGAAAGGACCTGTGACTGCTCCTGCAGGGCCTCCAGGGCTGTTGGATGTTGGTGTTCCCCACCTTTTGCCCCTGAGGCACCAAGGGAGTCCAGTTGTGGAGAGATTTCAACTTGTGGAAAGGTATAAAAGCTTTGTACTGATTTCATCCAAATCAGAGGCTGATGGGACAAGCCACAAGGACAGCCTGGCTTTGGAAAGAGGGAGAGCAGCAACACTGTCTTCCCAAAAAAGTCTGTCTTTGGGAAGGCTCTGGAATAACTGGACTTCCCAACAGTAGGGCTGTGCTGCTGTGTGCCCTTAACAGCTCCAAAATCCTGGCACAACCACGACTGCCTGCTGGTTGGACACAGCTTTGGGATTTAAGAGCAGCTTTGGAAGGGCTTGGGAGGATGGAGTGAATGTGGCAGGGGACATATTTGGGATTTCTCCATGGCCCTAAGGACAGGGAGGCCTGGTGGCCTCGCTGCCACCACTGGGAGCTCTGGAACACGAGGAGCACCTGAGCTGCAGAGCTGGGCAGGGCTTGGTGAGTGTGGTGTGTCAGGGCCCAGCCCCAGGGGCACAGAGAGCAGAGAAAACACCTGAAAATCCGGGTTGCTGCCCAGTTCTCTGCAGGTGTTTTGGTGGGAAGGCTTCCTGCTGCGTTGCTGACAGTAACCGGGTGACCAGCTGAGGGGATTTGTAGTGATAACACCTCGTTAATGTTGAGCTTCCCCTGCATTATTTGGGAAGCCGTTGGGATGGATTTCAGAGCCATTTTCCTCAGAGCAGTCAGAGAAAAGAGAGATCTGCCCCAAACTGCTGAGGTTCGGCATTGTGGGTGTCCAGGTCACCTTTGGAGATTGGATTTTGGTTCTGAGGACCTCTAAGCACCCCGAGTGGTTTGCTGCAGGGAAGAGTTGAGGTTTTGGGGTGCAATTACTCTTCCTCGTGAGCCAAAACTTCACGAACTGCTGTAACTGTCACTCACTGTCAATGGAAACAACATTTACAGGAAATGAACTTCTCGATGGACAACTGCTCCTGCCCCCAAACTGCCAGCAGAATCCCTTGGGTTTCTCACCAGGATCAATGTGTTCTCATCCAACATCACCCTGCTCAAATGTTCAGCCCCTGAAAGGAGAGGGGGACAGAAGTGTTGCAAGTGCAGGTTGGCAAGGATAAGGAGAGCTGAACTCTCCCAGAGCCGGGCTGGAACGCTGCTGGACACGAGGTGCTGAGCATCCTCATCACCCACCAGATTCAGCTGTGGCATCTGTCTCAAAAACGTTGCTGGTGCACCTTGCAGGATTTGTCCCTTTGTGCAGGAATAAGGATCAGATACTGGCATATTTATCTGCTGGGTTTTCAGCAGGAAAATGGATGAGTTTGGAATTACTCACCATATGTTCCCCTTTGGGCATCAGGCTCTGCACTCTGTGCCTTGCTGCTGGGGCCTGGAGTGATGGAGCAGGGGAGGATCTGAGACCTGGCTGCTGCAGCCTTCCTCCTTTGCTCAGCAGCTTTGAAACACCAATATTTAATGCACTGTCTTCTTGTCCTTCTGTAACTCCCTGCGGACTTTTCCACCCACTTGTGCACTCAGCATGTTCTGCTCCCCCTCACATATGGCACGCAGAATCTTCCCTGTATTAAAGCCCTAACCCAGGGAATATCTGATGCTCAGGGAAGGTCAGGGAATATTTGATACTCCAGAAAACGTAGCAGTGAAATTAGAAACATGAAAATATGAGGGCCACTGGAAGGAAAGGGGATTCTACCCAGGAAGTAACAGTGGGATCTGTCTGCAGCATGTCCTGCTGCATTCATGAGCAGGGGCTGGATGGAGCTCTCTGAGGAGCTGAGTATTTAACCAGGGTGACTTTGAACATCTGGCTTTGGGAGAGGGAGGGCAGAGCCCAGCTCTGTGTCCATGCAGGTTAGGGGCTGTTGGCAGGTCTGTGTCCCCAAGGCCATGCCCTCCCCAGGCCCTTCCCTGTTCCCACAGCCTCCCCTCCTCCTGCATCTCAGGGACCTCTGCTGACCCCACTGCCCTGGGCTGGGCCTTCCCTCCCATCCCAGTCCCTCTGGAGGGCAACTGCTGCTCCTGGAGTGGCGCTGGAGAAACCACCTTGGTGTTAACCAGGCTGGGATGGGCAGCCAGAGGCGTGCTGGGGAGTCTGGGGGGTGTTCAGGGACTCTGAGAGCAGTGCAGGGGGTGAGGACATGCACGCTGCCCCACTGCAGGGGCTGTGTCCAGCTGCTGTCTGAGGGAGAGCCCAGCTCTGGCCTGAGGATGAGCCCAGCTCTGTCCCGAGGGTGAGCCCAGCTCTGCCCTGAGCGTGAGCCCAGCTCTGATCCGAGGATGAGCCCAGCTCTGTCCCGAGGGTGAGCCCAGCTCTGCCCAGAGGGTGAGCCCAGCTCTGCCCCGAGGGTGAGCCCAGCTCTGCCCTGAGGGTGAGCCCGGCTCTGTCCCGAGGATGAGCCCAGCTCTGTCCCGAGGGTGAGCCC
>VZTF01005786.1:14229-27800 GCA_013397755.1 Cnemophilus loriae | reverse complement strand
TGAGCCCGGCTCTGCCCTGAGGGTGAGCCCAGCTCTGTCCCGAGGGTGAGCCCAGCTCTGGCCTGAGGATGAGCCCAGCTCTGGCCTCCACAGGGCCCCTGGCCCCTGCCCTGCTCTGTCAGGCCCTGCCTGCCCATCCTTCCTGCAGAGCTTTGTCAGCGAGGGCAAAGGGAAGTTCTTCAGAGTTCGTGTCAGTGTCCAGCAAACACCGCCCTGAACCAGAAGGCTCCGAAGGACATCAGATCCGAGACCTGCCCCCTCCTGTCACTGTCACCCCTGCTTCTGAGGCTCCTCGCTGCAGCCCGTCCCGCGGGCGTGCTGCCACCACGGCCGCAGTAACTGAGTGCCCAGGGTGTGCCCCAGAGCTGTGCCAAGCAGCCGTGGCAGCCCGCAGCGGCAGCAGGAGATGTGGGCACACACAGGCAGAGGGCTCCGTGCATTCCTGGGAAGGCCGATGGGATTTTCAGGTCAAATATCTGGAGTGAGCAGCTTTCCTTGGTCCTGTTGACCAATGTTCTGTGTTAATGCTGGAGCAGGAGTCTGCTTTGCCTCAGTGTGGTCCTGTGATGACAAGGGGAACAGGGAACTGTTTTCTGAAGATGTAGTGAATTTACTGGCTGTGCGTGGCCCTGGATCCAGCCTGCCTGGGATGGGGCTTGCAGTGAAGCTGAATTGTTTTTAAAATTTTGCCTCTTTAGTCTCGAGGTCCTGAGTGTGCATCACCTTTAACCAGCAGAGGGGAGCTGTTGCTGCTGTGCTGCTGCACAGGCAATGGTGTCAGAGGAAAGCAGAGCCAAGGTGTGATGGGGATGGCATCACCCCTGGCATTAATGTCATCTCTGGAGCTGAATTTTACAGAATCATAGCATGGTGTGGGTGGAAGGGACCTTAAAATCCATCTCATGCCACGGGCAGGGACACCTCCCACCATCCCAGGTTGCTCCAGCCTGGCCTTGGACACTTCCAGGGACCCAGGGGCAGCCACAGCTGCTCTGGGCACCCTGTGCCAGGGCCTCCCCACCCTCACAGGGAGCAATTCCTCCCCGGTATCCAAATTTCCTCGTGCTGATCCCTGGTTCCTGGGTTCTGTTTGGCAGCACAGGGCTCTCGTGGGGGCTGGGAATGTCAGAAGGCACAGTTTGGTGCTGGGTTTTGCCTGAAATGTTCTATTTCAGGCAGAATGAAGGCAAGGTCCTTTCCTAGAAACCAGTACTGGAAAATACACTGGAGCTGTCTCTCAGCTGTGCTTTTGAATGTTTTGGTTGTCAGGGCATCCGGGGCACTGCATGAAACATTTAATATGAAATAAATCAGGAAATAGTTACCTAAATGATGAAGTTTTATAAGAATAATGTGTGTTCAGTGGCAGTGCTTCCCCAGCACCCTTTATGTTTCCTGCTATTTTTCCATCTTTTCTTTGTTGCTTGGGAGCACAGAACTGAGACAGTGGAATTTGCTGGCAGTTCTCACGTTCCATGAAGAATTCCAAGGATTTTAAATCCCTTTCCTGAGCCTGGGAGATGCAGTGCAGATGTGGAACAGCAGACTAAGGGAGTGCACTCAGCTCCTGCAGGGAGTTGTTGTTCACAAGGGCCATTCTCACTGTCTCAAACCTGTATAAATTTTATTAATAGATGTATTAGAAATTGTATTGCCTTTCTTATCCTCTTTGGTTGATGGAAACAACTCTTACACCAGCAGTTTAATTTTTCTGAAGTACTGCACTAAAGTGCTTTCCATGTTTGTACAAATGAAAATACCTTCTTTTAAAAATTAAATTGAAGCTGTCTGGTTGTTTTGCAAGCAGAATCCCTGATCCCTCTGTGTTGGTCATACCCATTATGAATTACTCTCTGCTTTGGGGTTAAAAATAACCCAGCTCCAAAGGCAGCCCCCTCCAACCCCACTTTCTTCCTAATTTGTG
This sequence comes from Cnemophilus loriae, assembly GCA_013397755.1. NCBI lineage: Eukaryota > Metazoa > Chordata > Aves > Passeriformes > Corvidae > Cnemophilus > Cnemophilus loriae. Next base: position 25,876 of record VZTF01005786.1, on the reverse strand, counting down.
CCGAGCCATTAACGTGAGAGAGCCCCAGGCAGGTACCTGTGGTGACCTTGGGGACAGGTCTGCTTTGGGCAAGGGCACTTCAGTTTCCCTGGACTGCTGTGGGCAGGAGAACTGCTGCTGGCAGCTCCTGAAAAGGCAGTTTTGAAGCCTGCATCATTGTCCAAGGCAGCTGTTCAGTTCTCAGTGATTTTTGTCAGGGATTTTGGGTTCCATCGTTATTTGGTGGGAGGGACATGCCTGTGACTTTGTGAAGCTGAATGGAAATCAGGCATTGATGTCAGCTGAAACAAAAATGTCAGTTTGGGGATTTTGGTGGGGGGGGGGGCGGTTAATCTAATCAAAGTTTTCAAAACAGTTAAGAAATTAAGAGAAAATAGTTAAGAGAAAATCGTTAAGAGAAAATCGTTAAGAAGGCTGCAGGAGCAACAGGCAAGGGGTTGTGGTGGCCTCGCAGTGGGTAAAATAAAACCAAACTGGTTGATAAAGAGCTGATGAGGGGTTTGTGGTGTCTGTGGATCCTGACTCTCACAGAGCCACCAGAGATCATGGCCCAGCCACAGCCCTGTGTGTCCCTGTCCCCATCTCTCAGTGGGTTTGTCCCTCATGGCAGAGAGGGTTGTAGTGGCTTTTTCTCCCACAGCATCACCCTCTCAGCTGTGAACCATTTGCCATCTCTCAGAGCAGGCTCTTGTAACTGTTTACGTTGTCCAAATGAGTGTCTGATGACCCTGTGCAAAATCCCAAAGCAGCTGGAGTTGGGTGTTGGGGCTGTTCGGCCTGGGGAAGGGGAGGTCGTGGGGAGCCCTCCGAGCCCCTCCCAGGGTCTGCAGGGGCCACGGGGAAGGCAGAGAGGGACCCTGCACCAGGAGCTGGAGGGACAGGACAAGGGAATGGGGACAAACTGCCAGAGGGGAATTTCGGTCAGATACAGGGCAGGAACTGTTCCCTGTGAGGGTGGGGAGGCCCTGGCACAGGTTCCCAGAGAAGCCGTGGCTGCCCCTGGATCCCTGGAAGGCCTGGTTGGACCGAAACCCCTTTCCCAGCTGAACCTGACTGCAAAACCCTTTCTCCTCTTGAGCCCAGACTTCCCATTGCTTGGAGAGGGCCGGGTCAGGTTTAGCCCTGCTGTGGCTGATTGCTGTGAGAGCTCTGCTGAGGGGAGAGCGGGCCTTGCCTGTTGGCCTTCGCACGTCTCCGAGTTCCAGCTCCTGCACCCCTCCCACCCAGCACAGAAAGTCACCCTGTCCCTTCCCCCTTGCAAGCACAGCTTCCACTCCAGCCCTGGGCTGAGGCCCCGAGCCTCCTTCGGGCCTGGGCGCATTTCAGTCTGTGAAGAAATGCGGGAGTGCTGCAGCTCGGAAGAGCTTGTGCTCAGAGAGGTCAGAGATGTTCCCCTTTGGATCGATCCCGTGGCTGCTCCCCAGGCTGGGAATCAGCTGGAGCCAGCATCCATCCCCTAACGGTGTCCTGCTGGATCCGGGAGCAGGGGCAGGCTGGAAGGGCCCAGTGCTGCCCACGCCGGAAAACACGGAAATCGTAAAACCAAACAAGGTTTTAAGATCAACTCTGCAGGAATAACCGTCATGTTAAATTCATGCAGTTCTCACTACAGAGCTACACAAACACCTTCTCATTAAGGAGTTACTCACTCTTGCAGGTTTTTCCAGAGCAGAAGGGTGAGAATTTGCTGCCCCGGAGTCCGAATCTGGTGGATTTGGGGGCAGCCAGGCAGTGATGGGGCACTGCCTCTCCTCCTGCATCCTGGGACCCATCCTGGGAGAGGATGTGGTGTTTTTCCGGTCAAAATGGTCCAAATCAAACACTAAGGATAGGTTGGAACAAGTGGTGAGCAGGAAAAGAGTCTCATTAGAGCATGCAGGGCACGGAGCCCGGGATGGGGAGAGGAAGCACATAAGGCTGTTAGCCAGGGCACCAGCCTCTTTCTCTTCAGTTTAGTTTCAGCTTCCCTTAAAATTCCTGCTGTTTATCCACTTTGCCCACACGGGAGCCAGAAGCTTTCCTGCTCGTTTCTGTCAAATTAAATTAATGGAGAGAAAAAACAACCACACAGATGCTCCAAATCCCAGGCTGGAACTGCAGAGTTTTGGCTCTTGCATCTGACTCTCAGTGTGGTTCAAAAGCAGCTCTGGAGGCACTTGGGGCCCTCAGAAAAGGCAGAAGAGCAGCAATTTTTGTGTTTAAAGGGAGAGCTGAATTTTTCAGCCAGCTCTGAAAGGTGAGCTGTGGAATCTGGGGGTGTGTGCATGTGTGATGGGCTCATTTCCTGGGGCAGTGCGCTGGGGTTTTCCAATGCCTGCGTTGGCCAGCTGAGCTTTTCTGCTAAAATCATTGTATAAAATGATAGCTGGGAAGCTTCTGGGAGTGTGAGGGAGGTGCCTGCAGCTCCCAGCAAAGCACCTGGGAGGGACAGAGATGGAAACCTGGCAGGTGGCGCAGAGCCCTGTGCATGTGCTTTGGAGATTTGACTCTTTTGGGGCAGTTTGGTTTTTCTGAGATCACTCGAAGTCATCTCCTTCCTCGCAGCCAGCACAGGACCTGGAGAGCAGCTCCAGATCCAGTGCCCCCAGTCACAAATGCACTGGGATGAGCTTGTGCAGCCACCCAAGGGCAGAACCTGTGGATGCAGATCCCAGTTTTGTGCAGGGAAGAAGGAAGGCAGAGGGGGCAGCAGGCAGAGCAGGGCACCAGCCAGCTGCTTTCACCTGGTGCTCATTGCACTGCCAAGGGGAAATGAAATGAATTTATGGCTTTAACCATGTCTAAGAACCCAGACTGTCCTTCTGGAAATGGCTTTGATTTGGTTTTTTATGGGCAGCTCAGACCTGCTCCTACCACCTCTCCAATGGCTCCTCTCCTCTTTCCTCTCCTCTCCTCTTTCCTTCTCAGGATAACTGGCTTTCCAGGGGTGCTCCAGATGAAGGGCTGAAATCTCATGATGACCCCAGGAATGCTGCAGTGGTGGTGCCCTAGGCATGGATTTCCTTTGTCTCCTAAAACTGCTGGAGAGTGGGAGGAGTTCCCAAACCTCCAGGTGGAAGGCAGCAGTTTTGTTTATCAGTGTTAATTAGAATGAGCTGGTTTGGCCTCAGTGGAACCAGCTCTGGAGCAGGATGAGGGTGGAATGTATAAAATCAGGGATGTGAAGCTGCTGGAGCTCGATGCCAGGGACGTGTTTTGGGTTTTGCTGAGTTGGAGTTAAAGAGAAGACCAGGAGTAAGCACTGATCCTATGGAAAACACATATTTTGGGATTCTTTCACATCTTCTAATCGCAAACATTGCAGTAGGTGCTGTTTGCAAGATTAGGACCAAAATTGGCCAAACTGTTTCTAAATGCTGAGGGACAGAGAGCTCTGGGATCGCAGCACTGGATGAGCTTTAAGCTCCTTCCAACCCAAACCAGTCTGGGACTCTGATGGTTTTGTCTTATTAATGAGAGCAAAGTTTTGGTTTGGTTTTTCCCCAGTCTGGAAGATTTTGCCCCAGGACAGGTTATTTCAGTGCCTTTGCTGCCCTTTAGTGCTGCCCGGCTGCAGGCAGCAAGCAGCAGTTTCTGGGAATGTGAATCTGGGCAGTGTTTTGTAGGACAGAACTCCTGGATTTCGTTAAAATTGCCAGTCAAGAATCTCTAAAATGCATCACAAGCCCTCAGTTTGGGGTTTAATGGTACTCTTGATTCCCAGTGAATTCCTCAGCGAGAGCCTGCCAGCCACAATTTAGTGTCACCTGTGAAAATGTCAGAGTGTCACCTCTCAGAGCAGTGGGACCTGGAGGAGGAGGTTGTGCAGCTCGGCAGCAGCACTGGAGTGCTCAGATGTGTTTCAGGAGGGGATTAGGAACCTTTCCGTGGCAGCCCTTGTCCCATGGAGGTTGTGTACACTTTTATCCCACAGCTTCGGGGGGGTTTGGGGTTGTCTTCAATCCTCTCCTTAACATTTCCACCTCCTGCCCCTGCATCTGGCACCCAGATGTTGCAGCTTCTCCTCTCTTCCCTGCTCTGCCTCGGGCTGTTAAATCAGCACCTTTTTTCTGATTAAAATTCCTGATTAAAAGCTGAAGTGGAGTGAAAGTGCTCCTGGCTCTTCTGGCACGTGGTGCTTTGTAGAAGAGGGCACAGAGGGCGGAGTTGTTCCTCCCTGGAGTACAACCAGCAGCAGGCCCTGGCACAGGACTGGATTTTTTGTCTTGCCTTCCCACTGCTGATTTTCCACAAGCAGGAAGCCTCTGCACAGACACAGCATAAATGCAGTTTAGGTTTGTGCAAGAATCAGAGGGCAGTTGGATTGGAATTCTTGGAGCGTGTCCTTAGGGAATGAACTCACGGCAGCTCCTGGTTTGGCTCCCCAGCCTTTGGATGTGCAGGGCTCTGCAGATGATCCCCTGGCAAAGGTTCCTTGCTAAGCCAACTTGTTTTTAGGCACTGATATCCCCTCCCTCCAGTCTTTCCAGCCTGTGGGTTCCATCAGAGTCTGGATTTGTTAAAGGCTGCAGCCTGCTGGAGCTGTGCCAGGGCAAGCTGCAGATCCTTTCCCCCTGGAATCTCACACTGCTCACCTTCGAGGCAACACACAAGGAAGACTCAGCCCTTTGGCCACAGAGCTCCTGGAGTGTGAGACAGATCCTTCCTGAGCCAAAGGGGAATGGTGAAGCCCTTGGGATTCCCCGTGCCAGGATGTCACCTTGCCCTAGGAACTGGGAGCAGAGGGAGCTTTTTTATCCATCAGGGTACATCAGGGTACAAACCCACCCTGCAGAGCTGTCAGACCCCCCCATGTCACCCCCACACAGCCAGGGCTGGCTGGGTGACAGGCAGGTCCCTCCTGTGCCTGTGCCAGCCCTGGGACTGGGGAGCCAGCACTCCCTTTCCCCTTCCCTCCCAGTCCTGGAGCCTGTTGCCAAGTTGGCTGTGCCTGGCACGAGAGCCCTGCAGACACAGGGATGAGCACTGCTGCTGCAGGCTTTGTGTGCAGCCAGGGAATGGGGCTCTGCTCCTTGGGATGGCACTGCAGGGGGAAGGGGCCCTGCTTCCTGCATTTCTTTTGCTCCCTGAATGCTGGCATCAAACAAGCTCCCCTCATGTGCAGTGCAGAATTAAATCCTGGCTCTCCAGGTCCAGTTCTTCCTGGGCTGATGCCACCTGGGCGCAGGGCTGAGCCCCTTCATCCTGGCTTGTCACCTCATTGCCAGGTGACAGAGGGCAGGAGCTGCCTGGGGATGGCCCCTGGCTGCTCAGCCTGTGAGCCAAACACCTTTCTAAAAGTTTTTCTTACACATTTCATACAGGAAGGTGAACTCTGACCACCCAGGAGATTGCTGAGGGTTTTGCCAACAACTTTGAGAGGGTCTTGAATCCAAGTCTCCGTGGAGAGAGGAGGTTCCAGAGGGCTGGAACTCCTCTGCTCTGCAGCCAGGCTGGGAGAGCTGGGGATGTCCAGGGTAGAGAGGAGAAGGCTCCAAGGAGACCTCAGAGCCCCTTCCAGGGCCTAAAGGGGCTCCAGGAGAGCTGGAGAGGGACTGGGGACAAGGGATGGAGGGACAGGGAATGGCTTCCCAGTGCCAGAGGGCAGGGATGGATGGGGTATTGGGAAGGAATTGTTCCCTGGGAGGGTGGGCAGGCCCTGGCACAGGGTGCCCAGAGCAGCTGTGGCTGCCCCTGGATCCCTGGCAGTGCCCAAGGCCAGGCTGGACAGGGCTGGGAGCAGCCTGGGACAGTGGGAGGTGTCCCTGCCCGTGGCAGGGGCTTGAAGGGGCTGATCTCTAAAGTCCCTTTAAACCAAGCCATTCTGGGATTCTGTGATTTAAGAGAATCAATGCATTTTGCATTTGGTGAGTTGACACCGCCACAAATAACAAGCCAAAGCAAACTAAAAAACAACACCAGCACCCTCCCCACTCACAAAAGGAATGTAAAAACCACAACCAGCTGTCCCAGAGGGGGTTCATGGTGAGTGTGCCCCATCCCAGCAGAAGTCGCTCAAGGCTGTGCTGGTGCTCAGGGTTTGAAGTCAGGAGCTGATCTCCAGCACTTTCCTGGTTGCCCTGTGCTCAGCATTGCTTCACTCGGCCTTTTCAAAGAGCTCTTGCATCACTCTGTGCTTCCCAGCTTGTGCAGCTGAGGGAGGAAACACAGATTTCCATGGGTCTCGTGGTGTGATCAGTGCCCCTGGGATGGGATTGCTGCTTTGGGAGCTGCTGGCTCTGAGTTGCCTGACCCTTAAACGAGCAGCTGGGATAAATCTCTTTGCAAACATCAGGCTCTGTGCTTTGTGGTTGGGTGGATCTGCTCTAATCCAGGTGGAGGTGAATCCAACCCATCCTCTCCACTCCTGAGTTCCCTTACCTGGCAATCATCTTTACCAAGCTTACATTTCCATTTCACTGCAGTTCTCCCCATTTTCATTTTTCCTTTCCATCAGCTTCGCTTGGTGTTTTAAGCAAAACAAACCCCAGCGCTGAGCAATGAGAGTGACATTTGCAGTTAAAGGCTGGAGGCACAGAATGGATCTGCTGTGTTTCCCAGGAATTGTGCTGCTGTGCCAGGGATGCGTGAAAGGGGAGATAAAGCTGGGAGCTCCCTGCCCACCAATAGCTGCTGTCAAGGAGGTGTCACAATAAATGCATTGCTCAGCTCCTTTGAGGTGCTTCGGGGCTGTTTCGCTGCTCCCTCGTTTCCCAGGAAGTGGAGCTGCTCCAGCTGTCAATAACCATTACTCACAGCCCATGATGTGGATGGAAATCACTCACCTAAGCTCTGTCTGCAGGAATATCCCTGAAATTCCCAAGGACTTGAGGCCCCTGAATCTTTCCCGGCCTTTGCAGGGATCTGTCAGAGGGCACCAGGGGCTGTGCAAACCCCTCTGCTGATGGCATCACCCACCACAAGCTTCCAACAGTGCCTGCAGTGTAGAGCTGAGGAGGAACTGGTGTTTAGGAGCTGCTGCTGAGGGTGTGAAGGGAACTGGGACCAGTGGGTGAGTTGTGCTAGCACTGGAGGTTTGAATGTGACGGTGCAAAATCACCCCAGAATCACCCTGTGGTGGCAGAGGGGCTCTGGGGCTGCTCCCCCAGCACAACCTGACCTTGCCATGGCCTCAGCCTTTCCCTGCTCTGCTATTCCAGCTGTTTCCTAGGAGCTGACAGGGACTTGGCTCTGTTCTACCTGTCAAGGGAATTACTTCCCGACTCAGTGCAGTGGCAGGCCACAGTTCCCTTTGTGTGTTTGTCCCCAGATGCACAGCTCGGGCTCGCAGCGTCTTTGTTCCAGGCAAGGATTTGCTCAGGGAGATTTCTCTCCTGATTTCTGCAGTTTGGCTTGAGTGTTCAGGGATTAAAAACGGTGTTTCAGCCATAAACAGAGCAGGTTTGTTCTGGAGAGGTGCTCACCTGAGCCCACCTTCACCTTTAAAAGTCGATTTATTGTGGGTTCTTTCATCTGATGTCACTTGGAGCAAGTGTGGGAGCTGCAGGAGTATTTTGGTGGAAGACAGGTCAGGAATCACTGCCCCAGTGCCAAGCTCAGGCTCAGGGTGTTAATCCTGATCCTTCAGCCCCAGGTGCTTTAACCAGGGCATGGTTGTTGTTGTGCTTGAGACAAAGAGAACTTTGTTTACCTGTGAAATTTGCTTGCTGTGATTTTTATGCTCAGTGGAGAGGAAGAACACGACTCAAAATCAGCTGCTTGGCTGCCCTTGAGAAAAAACATATTCATGTTAAAAACAGCAAAGTAAATAACACGTCCCTGTTAAGTGCCTGATAGTTATACATATTACATCCCAGAGTAATTATCATTTAATTAGCACTCTGGCACCAGTGGAAGGAGATGGAGTTACAGTGCAGTTGCTGCTGAAGGGCCGTGTTCCTGCTGAGGAATTCCTGCATTCCTGGCAGGGCCCTTCAGGGAGTGTGAGCAGCACCAGGAGCCAAACCCCCAGGGCAGCAGAGACCCAAAACCTGCAGGGTTCCCTTTGCTTCGGCACGAGGAGTGAGGTGCTCCCACCCGAAGGGCAGCGGGGCTGGAGTTAGGATTAGATTTGGGATTAGATGAGCACGTGCAGCCTTGGCCACCCAAACTCTGGTCACTCTCATCTGAGGGGTTTCTAAGGAGAAGTGTTTGGCCCCTTTTTTCCTTCCCTTTTCCTGCACTTTATTTTGTTGTGAGTCAGGTTGTAAGTACCAAGTGTTAAAGAAATCAGTGTTATTCCTCTTTGAATATTTTCATATTCAGTACAAATACCTGTTTCCCTTTTATCCCACCTGATCTTTATGGTTTGGGCTGGAGCGGTTGAAATGAGATGGTCTGCAAGGTTCCAACCCAAACCATTCTGGGATTCTCTGAAATAAAAGGCCACAAAATCTTTCCCCTTCACAGAGGTGAAATCTCAGCATCCACATGCTGTCACTGGGGGTTTTGCAGTGCTGCAAATTCAGATCCTTAAATCTGGGATTTATAATCAGACTTTATTGTCTTCTGGAGGAGGTGAGGACTGGTTTGAAGGTGCTTGTGAGTGTTAAATGCCAGGATCTCGTGAGGCCTCTCCTGCTCTGCTGCAATGAGCTGGATTTCAGTGGCTGCCAATTAGCACAAATGAGCTTTTAAACTACTTCTGCGGAACTTTGAAGCCACTGGCTGACTTTGCCCTGGGGAGTTGTGCATCCCTGCCGTGGAATAAACAGGTCCGATTTGCATAGGCAAACACTGCCAGTTTAATGGAGAGTTCCCGTGGGACTGAAGCCCCCACGGAGCTCGGAGGAGGTGCTGGAGGCTGGGCTGAGGTGCCTGCTGGTCCCTGTGGAGGGCTAATAAAGGGGTGTGCTCTCCTTCCCTGCCCCATTCCGGAGCAGCAGCTTTCCTGAGCAGGGAGCCACAGGTGGGGACTCTGGGATTTCCTCACCTCTCAGCTCAGATTCAATTTCAAATCGCTTCTTTTTGGCAGAACTTGCTCTCCTGTCGGTGACCACGTTTAGCTGATGAGAGAGCAGCAAACAGCCCTGTCCCTGCTGGAGCCCAGGCTGGGGCTCAGCTCCGGGGCTGCTTACAGGATGTGCTGGAGCATTTCTGAGCAGGGAAAATGGAACAGCGATTTCCAGGTCTGCTCTGAGGGGCACACCTTCAGGGGACCAGTCAGAGGGAAAATAAAACCAGGTTAACCAGATCCTGAGCCTTCCTGACTCCTCATCTCTGCTAATCTGGGCTCCCTTTGTGTCCTGCCTTGATTGGCTTTCCAGGCAGGGAAAGTGTTTTTCTTGCATCTTTTATCCATTTTTCAGTGGCTTCTAGTATGAGCCAGTGCACAAATGAAAATCCTGCTCTGCTTTATCTCAGCCCCAAGCCTGAGTCTCTGTGTGGCCTCTCCTGTGGGAGTATCCCTGATAAATCAGTGAGCGATCAGTTATTCCCCAGCTCTGCCTTTGTGGATAAATGGGGCCTGTTAAGGGTCAAACCCCCGGCAGGCAGATGTTTGCAGATGTGCTTCAGGGGCTGTGGGAAGGAGCCTCAGCCCCCCGTGCTCTGGGGAGGCACCTGGACAGGTCCCTGTGTGCCAGAGGGTTCCCCCAGGTGTGAAGGACGGGGTAGCCCCGAGTGCCTCCAGGAACAGCTCTGCAGCCACCAGGAAATGGGCTCAGACGAGCAGCCCTGTTCCGAGTGCATCCCAGGGCAGAATCCTGCCGTTGCAACTGTCTCCTCTATTTCTCAACAGCACCCAGTCCCATTTGAAGGTAATTATCAAATTAACTTTGGCCAGGGTGGCTGCTCTGGAGTTTATAGTCTGGGACTCAGCGTGCAGCCCCCAGGTGCTGCCCCTGCCGTGACAGAGAGCACAGGAGCACCAGGGCCATCGAGATGTGACAGAGAACACAGGAGCACCAGGGGCATCGAGATGTCACAGAGAGCACAGGAGCACCAGGGCCCTCGGAGATGTGACAGAGAGCACAGGAGCACCAGGGCCATCGAGATGTGACAGAGAGCACAGGAGCACCAGGGCCCTCGGAGATGTGACAGCACAGGAGCACCCAGGCCCTTGGAGATGTCACAGAGAGCACAGGAGCACCAGGGCCCTCGGAGATGTCCCCTGGGGTGATTTCCAGTGCTGGAGAACAGCCCCAAACACCGTCTGCACGTTCCCATGGCCCTGAGCAAGGCTCAGCCCAGCTCCTGGCTCTCGGCCTGGAAGGGTTTTCCAGGTCGGTGCCTTTTGTGAGGCCCCAGCAGGGCGGGTGTGGGAGCTGGGTGGGCTCTTGGCAGGAGGGCTCCTGCTGTGGGAATGGGATCGGCCCCGATCCCTGGGCTGCAGTTTTACTTCAGGTGACAAAACACAGAGAGCTGGGGACAATTGCTCCCTGCACATAAGAATTTTGGCAGCCCAGAGCAGCACGTCCATCTGGGAACTCCCACACAAAGTGCCTGGGGCATGAAGGAGGTTTCCAAGCCTCCAGGGATCTGCAGTGCTGGGACATCCTTGGGGTTTGAGAACATACCAGGAAGGAAAAGGCTTTTAGGCAGTGGCTGAGGCAGCAGCTTTCACCCTGGAGGGGAAGTTTGGCCGTTGAGCTTGGGTAGAAACCAGCAGTGGTTCCCAGGCTGTGTCTGGGCACAGGGTGGGCACCAGCTGCTGGTGTGCTGGGGGGTGGCAGCAAGGCTGGGGAACAGCAGATCCTTGCTCAGAAGGTTGTTAACCACCAGTGCTTTTCTCACCAGAGACTGAGGGGTCTGGCACCCGCAGCGATAGCAGCAGTGAACTCAGCAGCTCCAATGGGGAAAGCACTAAACTGATTTATAGATGGTTTTTCTCCAGAGCATCCAGGTGTTAAACTCACCTGACAGAGGAGGAAACAGAGGCACAAAGGAGTTAAATGCTTTGCCTGAAGTCCCAGAGCAGGCAGAGAACAGTGACAAAGTCAAATGTGTGTTCAGCAAGGTCTCAGGCATGGGTAGATGCAAGAGGTATTTATAAAAATCCAGTTTTCACAGCCTCCTTGCCATTAAAAGTTTAAGTGGTATTAATCTCCAATAAATTCAGCAAAGCCATTCAATCCAGCATCTCTTTTATGTGGTATCTCTTATTTTTAATTTGTTTCACAGGTTCTGTGGTACTTAGCAACAGCAGGGAAATAAACCCATTGGAAACAGACAATTAACCAAGGGCACTGGGGCAGGGAAACAGGAATTGTTCAAGGAACAGCTCCTGGGGATGCCACCCTGGGGATGGGACTAAGGAAGGGACGCTGCTGGGGGCTGAAATGCCATTCCTTCATGGATATTTGGTTACATTCCTGGGAAACACATCCAGCTTTCTCCATTTCCCTGGCAGGGAAGGGGAGCTGGAGCGTGGCTCTTCCCAAATCCCTGCACGGGGGTGTCCCACAGGGGAGGCAGGAGGAGTGTGTGATTCCCCTTTGGAGATGTGCCTTGTGTGTGGCACTGGATTTTGGGCAGGGCCAGCAGCCCCAACCCCCAGCCACCCTGGGCTCGGGCACTCGGCCCTTCCTGCAGGAATCCACGGGCCGAGGTCACTTCCAAAGCCAACCCACTCCACGGAATGCATCCTGCCTGCCCGGGCTGTCTGGGGCTGGGAGGAGCTGGGATGGGGCTGAGGGAAGGCTGGGATGGGGGCACCACGTGTTTGGGG
>VZTF01005786.1:0-14098 GCA_013397755.1 Cnemophilus loriae | reverse complement strand
GGGGCACCACGTGTTTGGGGTTGTGGCTGAGGAGCTCATGGCTCGAAGGCTGAGAGGGCCAGGCCCAGGGGCAGGCAGGAGGTTCTGCCTCATCCTCACCCTCTCTGTTGCCTCCTGTGTGTGGGCCAGCCCTCTCTGAGGACAGGGAGAGGGATGAAGCTGAGGGAGACGATGGGCAGGTGGGGCAGGGCCAGCTTTGTGTCTTTGGTTTGCTCTGCCTGACCCCGTGTCCCTGTGCAGGGACTTCCCTGGTCTCGGTGCAGTCCCGTTTCAGGGAACGGGCTCACTCCAGCTCCAGGCTCTGCCTGGCCTCTCCCATCCCAGCCTCCCCCCAGGGACCCCGGGGGCCGGGTCAGGCTCTGCAGGGCACTTCCCCAGAGCCCCAGAAGCCAAGTGCCACTGGAACCAGACCTGCTGCTTTCCAGTGACTTTTGAATTCCTCCAGTTCCTCTCCTCCTCCGTTTCTCTGCCCCAGGCCCTGAGGGAGCAGAGGTTTCCTCGGTGGCTTTGCAGAAGGGTTGCCTGCAGGTGCCCTGAGAACAGGATGTCACCTGGGGGTGGTGGCAGCTCCAGGGTGGCCTGGGGACACTCAGCAGGGATGCTGCCCCTCAGCCACCCCAGAGCCACCCTGCTGAGCTCAGACTGGGCCCAGTGTGGTGCTGCAGTGGGCTGGACTGGTCAGGAAGCAGAGCTGGAGGCTCCATCCTGGCATCCCTGATTTTCAGGACACGGCTGGCTGCCAGTGGAGCAGAGGGTTGGCCTGGATTCTGCCTGGGGCAGGCTCTGGCTGTCCCTGTTTGATGAGCAGGGAGGTCAATCCTTAATGCCACATCCTTGTATTAAATTTCCACACAAATATTCCCTTGTCTAAACCTGTGTTACTCATCCCAGACTTTAATATTTATTTATTTATTCCCTGAGCACAGAGGGGACAGCACTGAGTTGTTTCTGTTGCAGGCAGGTCCTTAATCTTGCCCTTGGCTAGAGAAAATCCAGTGTTTTATCACAGACTGACACATGAAAATAAAGGTGGTGTTCTTCCCTTCCCTGCTGTCATCAGGGAAATCATTGATAGGCCACTAATTAAAGCCACAGGCCTTAATTTGATAATTTAGCTGACATTTTCTGCATATTGTGAGTTGGTTGAATTTCAGCCCTGGAGCTCAGAGGCTCCCAGAGTTTCCTGCTGAGATGCTGGATCCCAGCAGTGAGCCCCAGCTGGGTCGTGGAGGTGCAGAGAGGCAGCAGGAGTGGGGCTGCAATCTCAGTGTCAAAATGAAAAATGGATTGTTCTGCTGAGCCCCAGCCTGGAGCCCTGCACAGCTCTGGTGTCCCAGCATGGGGAGGACGTGGAGCTGTTGGGGCAAGGCCAGAGGAGGCCGTGGAGTTGATAAAGGGACTGGAGCACCTCCCCTGTGCAGCCGGGCTGGGAGAGCTGGGATCGTTCACCTGGGGCAGAGGAGGTTGTGGGGAGACCTCAGAGCCCCTCCCAGGGTCTGCAGGGGCCACAGGGAAGCCAGAGAGGGACCCTGCACCAGGAACTGGAGGGACAGGACAGGGAGAATGGGGACAAACTGCCAGAGGGCAGGGCTAGATGGGCTATTGGGAATAAATCCTTCCCTGTGAGGGTGGGGAGGCCCTGGCAGAGGTTATTCCATGGATTCCCCATCCCTGGCAGTGTCCCAGGCCAGGCTGGACGGGGCTTGGAGCAGCCTGGGACAGTGGGAGGTGTCCCTGCCCATGGCAGGGGTGGCACTGGATGGGCTTTAGGGTCCCTCCAATCCAAGCCATTCCATGATTGTAAGATGTGTGAATTCAGTGTGTTACATTAGGAATGGCAGGGTTGGGAGAGGGACAAGGAACTTCCTTCTGGGCAGGGCAAGGACTGTCCCAAATGCTCCAGATGTGGTGTGGAAGGTGAGCAATTCCGTGATCCAAGTTGATTAAAACCAGCAGCAGTTTAACGGGAATTGGACACTCTGGAAGTTCTTCCAGTCTTTTCTCAGCCTCTTGCAGTTGATGGTAAAACCACTAATTATTTTTTTAATATCTTTTTTCTACATATTTTATAACCTGCTCTTTATTGTAAAATTGGAAGCCAAATCCAATTGTGGGGGGAAATTAATTTCCTTGAATTGAAGGAGCAATCTCCTTGAGACTTTTTAATCATTAGATGATAACTGTGAGCTGAAGAAAGGAAGACCATTAAAGTAACTTAATAGAGCAGGATAAACGTTTTCCCTGTATCTCCTTCATCTTTATTTAGAGATCCACGAGGAGGATATTTCATAAAAGCTGCTCTTCTTGACCTTTCTTCACTTTTTCTATAGAGGAACCAGCCAAAAGAATGGCAAGGAAGTAACACTGTGGAGTTCTGGATGCAAACCTAATAATTCAGCTCAGCATCTCTGCTCTTCCTTCCTGCCAAATTCTGCTTTTCCTTTCTCATTAAAGGGAGAATAGCTATCGGGACAAATAAAAATGCATTTGGCTGAGCTGGGTGATTTTTAAAAACAAGCTCTGTTAATGCTTTTAATTAAGGGGCAGAGGAACAAGAGGCTTTATCAGCTCTTTGTCTGCAGGCCATTATTTCGTTGGGGATGAGCAATCCATTATTGTCAGCGGCCACCTTTTTGAGGGATTTACTCCCAAATCAAATGGTGTTTTTATTTAAATCGTTGAGTGCTGCTTGATTCCTCATTTATTTAATGCGGAGGCATTGTTACAGAGGAGAATGGAGCACTTAATTTGGATTGCTTGAGGGACCGGGAGCGGTGCCTCGGGAGCTTCCCGGGGTCCTGGGCTGGAACGGGACGTGCAGCACAGCGGGGAAGGGGAAAACATGAAGGTGAAGTTGCTAAATCCCAGTTAAGCTGTTTCCAAGAGAATTTTGGGAAGGATTGATGGCTCTGTGCTTTGTAAAGTGAAGTCACGTTGTGAAGTCTCAGGGAGAAATCCTTCCCTGGAGGGTGGGGAGGCCCTGGCACAGGGTGCCCAGAGCAGCTGTGGCTGCCCCTGGATCCCTGGCAGTGTCCAGGGCCAGGCTGGACAGGGCTGGGAGCAGCCTGGGACGGTGGAAGGTGTCCCTGCCATGGCAGGGGTGGCACTGGATGGGCTTTAAGGTCCTTCCAACCCAACCCATTCCGTGATTTATAAATAACAATGAAAGAAGCTCTGTCAGGGTACAGCTCCCGTTCATGGCTCCTGAGCTGTTTCCAGTCCAGAAAACCTCGTTTACCTGGTTGAGAGTTCCCAGTGATCCTCATTATTGGGTCCAAAATGCAGTTTCCTTTGTCTGAAACTTTCTCCTGGGTTCTTTTTCTGGCTTTTACCTCTTCTCTGAGTGCCTCTAACAGGTTTTGACTGGAGAAGTCAGAGGTTTCCACACCTATTCCCAGTGGAGATGAACTGGGTTGTTCATACTCTAGATAAAACCAGAGCAATTTTCCCTTCTCTTAAATTCCAGGAGGTAATCTAGGATAATGGAACTATTAGATTTGGCATCTGTAAGGTGGTTATCATTTCAGAAGGAATTGTTTCTGTTAATGGCAGTTAACTTGCTACAAATAAAGCAAGAGAATTGAAATTTTAAGTACCAGAGTGGCAGCAAACCATGAAACATTATCCTGCTCCGTGGAAGGAAGGCTGAGCCAGCTGTCAGGGAAGAAATCTATTGGAAAAACCCTCTGATGGATTCCAATTGGAACTAATTTAACGTGGCAGCAGCACCCAGCTCTGCTGCTTTCTATTAGAAGCATTAAAATGTCTATAAATAATAATATTAAAGTGGGCAGAAGCTTTCATCCAAGGAACTCATGGTTTTCACCAGGATGAGTTTGGCAGCTGTTGGTGGAGCTGAGCTGTGAAATCCTGGGAATTACTGAGCCCTGGGCTGCCCTGGGGACCCCAGGAGCTCCTCTGGCAGATCTGGGCACGGTGTGAGGTGCGGATGGAGAGCTGGAGCCTGGGCCTTGCTGTCTGGGAGCCAGGGCTGGGGGAGTTCAGGGCTGTTCTCCACCTCTGCAGGCCAAACCTGCTCAGTCCAGCTTGGACGTGCTCCACGGCATGGGCAGGGCTGGGGTGGGCTTCGAGCCAGGGTTTGGGGGCTGCCGTTTAAACACAGGATCCTGTTGCCCATTCCTACCTCGAGAGCAGCTTCCCTCTGGAGAACAGGCATTCCCAGGTGCTGTGGGATTTCCATGGGCTAGCCAAGGTGATGGCCATCCCATCCCCCTGCTCAGAGCTCGGAGCTCAGGGCGGGCAGGGGAGTCCTGGAGCTCCCCAAAAATCAGACTCTGGCAGGATCTCGCTGTAAAATTCTCTGGCGCCTCCCTGCTGGACTGAGTGCGTCCGTGGGTTTTTCCTTCACAGCGTGGACTCAAAGAGCAGCAGTCAAATGGGAGAATGCTTTTTCTGTTTCTGTTTCAGCACAGGGAACATCCCAGGGGCAGACTCTGCACACACCATGACAGCAGCAGCTGAGAGTGTCTCCGAGCAGCGCGAGCCGAGCCGCTCGGGATTGTTCAGTGCTGGGCTCTGGGCAAAGTGCAGTTTTATGGAGAGGGTCAGAAGGGCTAAGCACTCAAAAAATCCCCTGAAATGTGATCTCAGAGTGTGTGAATCAGAACTGCATCCTCATCTCAAGGCAGCAGGAGCATCTGGAGAGCTGGTGCAGGGGTTTGCGAGTAATGAGGGTCATTAGTAAACACAGCCATCTATAATGTCCTTAAAATTGCACAGTTATGACAACTTAACCCCTGGCACTGTGTTTTTCCTCCCTCCTTGTGCTATTCCATTGATGCTCCCAGTTTTCTCTGTGATTTCCCTGCCCAGGCCCTGTTCCTGGCTGCTCCTGCAGTGTGAGCTGAGAGCTCTGAGCTGGAGGGCACGAGGTGCAGGGTGGCTGTGACAACTTGATCCCTAACCCAGAGCCCTGCTGACACTGGGGGAACTGGGAAATGACCCCACAGATGGTTCTGCAAACGGTTTTTAAAGGATTTGCTTCTACAGATTTGCAGTGAGCTTGTTGCTGGTGTGATGGCTCCTTTGTGATTCCAACTGGAAAACTTCTTTCCTGGAATACCCTAAAAAGTAGATTCCATCCTAAAGTCTACTCCGTCACAGGCATGCTGGAGGTCAGAGAAAGGAAAGGTCCTTATTGTATTTCCTTCGTTTCTGGGCAGAGGTTGTGCCCTGCCCACAGACACCCCGAGGTATTTCCAGCAGAGCCAAGGCCTGAGAGCTCCTCCGTAATTTAACCCCAGGAAAACCTTTCCCCAGTCCGTGCACTCTGAAG
Organism: Cnemophilus loriae; assembly: GCA_013397755.1. NCBI lineage: Eukaryota > Metazoa > Chordata > Aves > Passeriformes > Corvidae > Cnemophilus > Cnemophilus loriae. The sequence goes on along the minus strand of VZTF01005786.1, from coordinate 8,802 downwards.
TGAGCCTGGGTTTTGGACAATTTATTGCAGTGGTAAAACAATGTCTTCAAAGGCACGCTGGCATGAAATGTTAGGGCCAGCAGTGGTGGGAAGCACGCGAAGGCAGCAGCTGGCAGAAGGGAGCCCGTGGCCCAGCAGGGCCGGGGCAGAGGCCCTGACCGTGCATTCCTGTGCCTTCCTCCCCTGCAGGACCCCGGCCATGATCGGCTGCTCCTTCGTGGTCAACAGGAAGTTCTTCGGGGAGATCGGGCTGCTGGACCCCGGCATGGACGTGTACGGAGGGGAGAACATCGAGCTGGGCATCAAGGTTTGTGCCGCCTGGGCAGCCAAAATGTCACCTCGCAGTGTTCTGAGGAACCCAAAGCTTTCACTGAGTTGGCCTGAACCGTTACTGGAATCCTTCAGGGGAGCTGGGAGGTGGTGGCATTCGCAGCATTTTAATTTCACTTTAAGGGAGAAAAATGACTTGGTTTAAGGGATGAGTTTAATTTTTTTCCTTGGATTCCAATCTGTGTGACCTGATGCAAAAAGCTGCTGAAGTGAAATGGCATTTCCAGCTTGAAGCTGGCTGTGTTGTCACAGTGTTGCTGGAAGTTAGAGAGATCTTAAATACCAGAAAAAACAGGGTTGGGTGAACGGTGTTCGGGGGTGCTGGGACTCCTCTGAGTGTCTCAAGAAGACACAAAACTGCAAATCTTTTACAGGCATTTAGCATCTGCAAATAAAACGTGTTCAGAAGCACAGAACCTGCTTTGAACAGTAAAACTCTACAAGCCAGGATTTCAGAGCTGCCTCGGTGCCTCCACCCTGGCAACATCCCTTGATTGCTGTGTACAATATTAGATCTGGCTTAGTGATTCAAGTGTTTACACACACTGAAGTGATTCATAAGTGATGAATTCCGTGTTCAGAGCAACCTGGGATGGCAGAGTCTGTGGAGATTCTCCCAGGCATGGTTTGGAGTACGACACTTGTGCATTAACGAGCTGATAGGGGGAGGCTGGAGACTTCTAACTGGAAAATTGCATTGATTGTGCTGTTGTAAAAATGAAAAATCGTTGTTCAGCTCGGAGATTTACCAGAGGATATTTGCTTTGCTGGCAAGGCAGAGGAACCTTACGAAATCTATTGTTGTTGGCTTTGGGGAGCAATAATCTCACTTAAACAAGGGAGTGGAAATTAAAGGCTTTCAATGTGCCACAGAGCTCCTCGCCTCATGAAGTAATTACTGCTCATCCTGCAGTGGGGCTGCAGAGATCCACTCCAAAGCCAGCTCCTCTCGTGGCTCTCCTGTTTGTTTGGACTTGGGATTTTTGATCTCATTGTGGAGCTGCTCTTCTCACAATAATTCAGCTCATTTGCCTGGTTTGGGGGATTTCACTGAAGACTGGCTTTTTAACTGGAAAAATCAGGTGGATGTCTCAGGGAAAGTGGTGAGCATTTGTCCTCTGCTTTTTCATGTGCTGACTTTTTTAGAAAGGCCAATAAACACCCTTTTGGAAAAAAAAACAACAAACCCTTCTCTTCCCCAAGTGACTTTCCCAAGCTTGAGTTTCTAAGCCATACATTTTCACACTCATGCTGTGTGTTCTGATCAAGGTTTTCAAATTTCTGGTGGTTTTGAGAGCCAAAATACTTAGAAATGTGCCTTGTAAGACTGCACAGAAAGTAGAATTTTAAAGATTCTTGAGCTCCAGAAATCTTTTTGTGGGTATTTTGCTGTTTTGGCTGTCTGGAGTCCCAAAAGTAATTTGGGGGTTCCTTGGTCATTTCAGTGATGCCTGGATGAAAATAAATGCAGGAAGTCTTTCTTTTTGATGATGGTGCAAATTCCATCATCGTTCTGAGAATCCTGGGACACTTTTAAATGTTCTATGGATGTGATTGTCCCACTCTGCTCTGCACTGGCGCAGCCTCACCTCAAGTCCTGGGAGCAGTTTTGGCACCAAAATATCTGAAAAATCTAAAACCAAAACTGCCCAAAGAACAAAAATGAAGCAATAAATCCATTGAGGCTACAACGAAAGATACGGAAAATTTGCAGTGTTTCAGGCAAAAGCACAAGCTAACCTTATTACAGGAAATTAAATCAAGGAATCTGAATAACAAATTGAAATAAAGAATGGAGAAGGTTGGGCTGGACTGACCTGGAAGGGCCAAAGCCCTGCGCAAGGGTCCCGTGTTATTAAAGTGCTTCAGGGTGGGGGGTCCCCATCCCTGAGGGGTTTAACAGTGGGGATGTGGCTCTTGGGGACATGGTGCTGGTGGCCTTGGCAGTGCTGGGGGCATGGTTGAACTCAAAGATCTCAGAGAAACTTTCCAGCCTGAAGGATTCCGTGATTGTGTAGGTGGTGTAAAACGAGCTGTATTGTGGCTGTTGGGGGGAAATGTCTGGGCCTTATGTTTCTTTCAGCTGCTGAGTTCAGTGAGCCAAATGAGAAAAGTCCTGCAGGAGCCTCTTAAAAACCGCCTGAAAACCCCTTAAAGACAGAGCCCTGTTGGTCCCATTCCCAGGGTGGCTCTGGGCTCTGCTCTCCTGCGTGTGCACCCCAGGATTCCACAATTCCATTGCTCGAGGTTCCCATCCTGGGGAGGCTCTGGGTGCTGGGGGGGCTGCGTCCCCTTCTCCTGGCCCAGCTCAACTCCTGCTCTCTCTGAACAAGCTTTGGGCCAGCTCTTTAACCCTTTCCTGTCCTGGAGGAGTTTCTGCTCTGATTTCATAAACCTGGTGCCCAGTTCTCATGGCTTGACAGTGCTGCTGGTGCTGGGGGTCCCCAGCAGCTCCAAGTGGGAATTGTGGCACAGAGGCTTCGCTCCCCCTCCCTGCTCCTTCTGCTGGAAAGTTTTCATTTCTTTCCGAGCTGTTTGTGGCCCTGGGTTTCAGTGAGTGTGACTAAGTGGGGAGGCTGCCTGGGCTCTGCTCTGCAGGGAGGCTTAATGGCTTTTCATGGTTAGTCACAGACATTCCCTAAAGATGCTCCATAGAATTGTGTGTATCTGTTGGAATAAAGATGCCAAAGTCTGTGCCATGGCTGCTGCCACGATTTCAGAGTCTGGGATGGGCTGCAAGTTTGTTTTCAGAGTATTTCGCGCTTGTGTCATGTATTGGTAATTAAAGTTATTTGAGTTGTCTTTTCGAGATTAATTTAATCAATAGGGATATTATTACTACTTTGATGGTATCATTTGTACAAATTGTCACTTGAAGAAAGCAATTAACTGAGAATGCTTATTAGCTGATCCATCCCACACCTTATTTGTGCAGGAGGAATCGATTATTGGATTCATTAAGTCAAGCACAATTCAGGGATCCCTTTGAGGTTTAGCAACTGACTTGAGCTGCTTTTGCTGCTGCCGTTAAATGGGCTGAGGGTCGGCTTGGATCCTTAAAAGTACCCCCAGAGGAAAAGCATGCCATCTCCTCAATATCCCGGACTTCTTTGCCCAAATTTCTCCTCTAGATCCAACAGGGCAGGTCTCTGGTGCTGCCAAGCCAGGGGATTTATGAGCATGGAGCAGATGGAGTGGCATTCCCATGGTGTGGGAATCACGGAATGGTTGGGTTGGAAGGGATGTTAAAAACCATCTCATCCCACCCCTGCCATGGCAGGGACACCTCCCACTGTCCCAGGCTGCTCCCAGCCCCAGTGTCCAGCCTGGCCTTGGGCACTGCCAGGGATCCAGGGGCAGCCCCAGCTGCTCTGGGCACCCTGTGCCAGGGCCTCCCCCCCCTCCCAGGGAACAATTCCTTCCTAGTATCCCATCCCTCCCTGCCCTCTGGCAGTGGGAAGCCATTCCCTGTGTCCTGTCCCTCCAGCCCTTGTCCCCAGTCCCTCTCTAGCTCTCCTGGAGCCCCTTTAGGCCCTGGCAGGGGCTCTGAGCTCTCCCTGGAGCCTCCTCTTCTCCAGGTGAGCACCCCCAGCTCTCCCAGCCTGGCCCCAGGGCAGAGGTGCCCCTTGCAGCATCCTCATGGCTTCCTCAGGACTTGCTCCATGTCCTTGCTGTGCTGGGGACCCCAGAGCTGGACTCCCTCCAGCAGAGAAGGAAACTCTGCTCACCTATCAGGGAGGGAAGTGCTGGAGTTAGAGCAAGATGTGGAAAAAGCAACAGGGGAACCACTAAAACCTGGAGAAATTTTATTTATCAGCCATGGGAGTTGCAGCTGGCACGGTCTGATCTGAGGGATGGAGCTGTGTGGGGATGGATCAGCTCTCCCTCCTCCAAGGAGCATGGAGCAGCTACCCCAGACCTGCTGATGCCTTGCCAGGACCTTGGAGACTCGTGCAGTTCAGCAAACATAAAAAAAAAAAACATCAAAAGAGGTTGAAACAATCAAACAAAAAACCCCACAACCCAAACTTGCCAAGGATATAAACTCAAGACCAGTACTTTATAAGTATTTTATCTCTCAGACACAAATACCCAGTTAGAAATTGGGGCTTAAGGATGTTTCCAAATAAAAATCAAATGAATTTGGAGGAAAGTAAGAGTAGGGTAGGACTGACCTTGGAAAAGCTCTTAGAAGTACTGCTAGACTAGGAATACACAACCCCCATCTGTTTATTTGTACTTGCTGTGCTGTTAGGGGAGATTTTGCTCTTCAGAGTGATTGTGGCATGGTTGGAAGAAATATTTCCAGCCCTGAACAATATCCAATCACTGCCTGCATTTATTTTAAGAGCAGGAATCAGCACAAGTGTGAGTTCAGCTCCGAGGTTTGGCATTTGAGCTGTCAGCTCAGGATTTACGGTGGGTGCTTGAGGGTGCTTTAGCTGAAGCTCTGCTCTCGTTTTCTAAACTGGTAAAATGCTTTTCATCGCAGCCCTCTCCATGGAGATGGAGCCGTGTTTGGATTGTTTCTGAGCAGGAGGTGCTGGGGGTTGTGGCTGTCCCTCCTTGGGAAGCAGGAGGCTCCCGGCTCGCTTCCCTCCGGATAGCAAAGGGTTTGTCATCCCTGTTACCTGCTGCCAGGTGGGACAGGTAGAGGAGGGAGAAAGGACTGATACTTTCACCCCAGTTGGTTCTCCTGTTGTCCCTGACAAGTTGATTTTTATGCTGGGAAGACACCGATCGTCTTTGCTGGGAAATGTGGTGGCTCTGCCCGTGCAATAACAGTGTGAGAGTCACTGGTGGGTGAAGAAATCCATTTCAGGACTCCGCCATGCCTCGTTGTCACTTGAAACTCTGGCAGGTGTCAGCTTTTTACTGATTTCCCTGGGACTGGTGCCTGTGGCAGGCAGCGGTCGGGATTTGTCAGAGGTTGGTTTAACACTGGGCCACGGTCAGAGCCTGTCCAGGGGCCTGGGTGGTGAAATCCAGATGTGGAGAGCAGGCACAGCACCCCTGTGGCTGTTGGGCTGTTGGGAGCGAGGATGAGGGGCTGGGCAGGTTCATGGATTTGGCAAAGTTTGGTTTGTTTGTGCCCTTCACCAGTGGATTTCAGAAACCCTGAGGGAGCTCCTGCCGTGCTCAGCTTTGGTCTGACTCTGCTCCTCCTGCTCGACAGAACTCACCCGTGTTGCTCTTCCCACTGCATTTTGGGGAGGTTTGAATTTCCACTGCTGCAGGATCTGGCTCTCACTGACTCTGTCCCCTGAGGCTGCTCCAGGGACTCCTCAGGCAGCTCCCACCGCTGCCCTCACCCAGGCTGGGGACACCAAAGTCACCTCCAGTGTCCCCAGCACAGCTGGTTTTGGGTTTTCCATCCCACGCTGTGTTTCTTGGGCATGGCTTCCATCACTTCAGCTTCTCCTGGGCTTCCAGCTCTCCATCCTCTGAGGGGAAGGAGGCGGCAAAGGAGGCACCTGAGTCTGCATTTTCCCCCTTTCACTGAGTGCCACGTCCAGGTGTTCTCAGACACCTCCAGGGATGGAGACTCCAAACCTCCCTGGGCAGTTCCGATGCCTGACAGCCCTTTCCAGGAAGAAATCCCTCCTGATGTCCCAGCTGAGCCTCCCCTGGTGCAGCTTGAGGCTGTGTCCCTTGTTCCCTGGGAGCCGAGGCTCCGTGGCAGTGCTGGCTGGGATGGAGTCCCTCCATCTGCATCTCCAGGGATCCCTCAGTGCTGCCCCATCCAGGGCTGGTGCCCAGCCGCTCCCTGCTGCTGTGGGGGGGACTCAGGGACTTCCCTGCAGCAGGAGCTGGCACGGGGTGCCAGCAGGGAAATAAATCATTTAAATTCCATCTTGCCAGCATCCTGCAAGGCACACTGCTTCCCTTCTTTATCAGCCCCCTGGGCCTGGGCCAGCCCTTTCTGTCCCCACTGCCTGGGCCACGGCCACATTTGCAGCCCTGAGATCTCATTACTGTGGGGATGATGCATGAGCTGGAGCAGCCCTGGCTCCCCCAGTGCCTGGAGGCTGCAGTTTGGTCAGGAATTGCTGAGCTGCAGCAAAGTTCAGCCCTCTGGAAGCTGTTTTATAGCAGCTCTCCCTGGAGGGCAGCTGACCTCCAGAGTATTCCTGGGTGCGTGGAACAGGCGCTGAAATCTGCCCTCGCTTTTCCCTGTGCAAGGTGAGCACCAGCACATTTGCTCTGTGTGTGTGCTGCGGTGTCTGGGATATAAATTACCCCATAAACCAGAAAAACCAGGCTTGTCTCTCCCTAAAATCCAGCTGCCAGCAAAACTGAACTTTGTCTTCTGACAAAAAAACACTCTTGGGAAATGCCAAGGAAAATGTGACGTGGAACCACACACCAGGAAATGAGGCTCATAATGAACTGAGGTGAGGAATGAGGAGTTTTTTCATCCCATTGTATTCCTAAAGCCTTTGGAAAGTTCCCTGCCTGTCGTGACTGCAAAGCAAGGGGATTTTTTTGTCTTTTTATCTGTCCTTTCTTACGAGCAGACTCACTAGCGATGCACCTGCTGGGGCTGCGGGACACACAGGTCCCTTCCCACCTCTGCCAGAGCCACCAGGTTGGTTTTATCCCTCTTCTGGTGTCTGGTGGCTCAGGCAGGGCAGGAGCAGCCCTGGCTCACTGAGTGTTGGCTTTTTCTGGGGATAAGACTCTCTCTTCATTGACTACAGATTTCTCCTAAGCTCGAGGATTATTCCTGGTAAGATGTAATCAATGCTGTTCCACTCCTGTGATTTTCAACCCAAAAGCTTGGAGTTAAAAATTTCCAAGCAGCTTTTAGTGTGTTTGGGGTCTCTGTGAGGCTTTGCTGTTGTCCTCTCAAGGACTTCGAGGTCAAACCTGTTCATTTTTACAAACAAGCCCCTGTTTTCCACAAGCCCTGGCTGCAGTCGAGGCTCTCGGAGCTGGTTAAGCTGCATTTCCTTCTCATCTGAACTCCTCCTGGACAGGGAATGCAGCTGGAAGGCAGCTGACAGCCTGATGGGATGGCAAGGAACAGACTGACAGCAATTCCCTGCCTGCCTCCATCCCAGCCCTGCAGAGTCAGCAGGAAATTTTGACAATAACAGAGTTTGTGACCAAACATCGTCCCAGCCCTGGGGTGAGGCAGCGGCACTCCCAAATTCAGGGAGACCTTTCTGCCCTGCCTCCTGCCTCCCCCACCACCCCATCCAGCATCTCCTGGACTCCCCCTTGGACACCCAAATCCCTGGTTTGGGGATGGCTTGAGAGCCCTGTCAGCCCAGGGCCAGGTTGGATGGATGGTGCCATTCCCAGCCCCCAGCGCTCCCCAAATCCCAGTGTTTGTGTCAGGCCGTGCTCCTGCCCCGTGCCTGTGGTGTGGCCGGGCGTGCTCCCCGCTCTGCTGTCACCATGTGCCCAGAGTGCAGAGCAGGGATGTGAGCTCTGGGTGCACGATCCTGCCTGGCTCCAGGGCTTTGGAAGAGGCTCTGGAAGATCCCTGTTGGATCATGCCGTGTCCAGCCTGCGGCTCACTCTGATCCAGGCAAAGCCTTGAGCTCACCGTGCCTGGCTTGCCACGTTCAGGTGGATTTTGTGTGCCTGAAGCTGGGTTGGGGTAGGAATTGCAGCACCTCCTGTGTGTAGGAAAGGTGTTGGCATCCCTGGACTCTGCCAGGATCCGTGGCAGTGCTCAGGAGCAGCAGCTTGTTTGGTCCTCTCAGATTCACTGGCTCCCTTCTCCCACAGCTTTCCCAGTGCTGGCAGACCTGAGGCACTGCTTCAGTGCAACGAGGAGGAGAAAATTCCCAGCCAGATTCAGTGGGAATTCATCATTTCTCTCCTCCAGCCATCCCAGAAAATCTCCCCTTTCCTTCCATGACCTGCAGGAGCCTGGCACTGAACGGGTGTCCCTCGATGTGACACTGCTGGAGCCTTGCCCTGAGCATCCCTGACATAACAGTGGGAACAATTGGGCAGGATTTGCGTTTCCCTGCGCATTTATCCTTGTCTGGAGTGTCCTCGTGATCCCCATGGAGCTCTGTGGGGCTCCTTCTGAGCAGCATTCCCAGCCGGAGCTCCCTGGGAAGGGAATTCCCTCCCAGCAGTCAACTTCCTGCCTTCTCTGACATGATTCATTATTCACAGCCAAACTGTTGGCTCAGAGATGATCTGATGGCTCTGATGCACCTCTGCCTAAGGCCTGAGAGGTGTTCAACCTCTCCTGACTCCAGGGTTTCCTCAGGAGTCCCTCAGCAGGGAAGATGCTGCTGCTTGACCTCCTTGGCAACCTCCTCCTGCTGGAGTTCACCCCGCAGCCCAGGAGCTCACCCCCAGCCCAGGAGCTCACCCTGCAGCCCAGGAGCTCACCCCCAGCCCAGGAGCTCACCCCCAGCCCAGGAGCTCACTCCCCAGCCCAGGAGCTCACTCTCCAGCCCAGGGGCTCAGCCCCCAGCCCAGGAGCTCACTCCCCAGCCCAGG
>VZTF01005785.1:1368436-1415573 GCA_013397755.1 Cnemophilus loriae | reverse complement strand
TGCCGCTCCGCCCGGCGCTCTGCCTCGCCTGCGCCGTGGAGACCCTGGGCGACGGCAGCGCCTCGGTGGGCAGCGCCTGCTCCGCCGCCCCTTCCCGTGTGCGGCTGGGCCGCGGAGCACCCCCCCTGCGGGCCTCGCCCCGCCGGCCGGGGTGCCGCTCTCCTGCGCTCAGTTTGGGGCCGGGTTCGGCCCGCGTGGCCCTTGGCCAGCCCTGTCGCCTCGGCACCCGGGCCCTGGTGGCCCTTTTCCCCTCAGGGTGGTGGGAGCAGCGCGGGGCTCGGGCCCGAGGCCTAACGGGCTGCTGTGTTTGATCCGTAGCTGGTGCGCAAGAAGCACGTCCTGTCGCGTCTCCAGGATGCCCTGGCCTGGCAGGCGCTGCCAGTCGTCCAGCTGCTGGCACCAGACGAGAGGGTGTGCATGCATTTGATAGGAACTCTCTTTGGTAAGATCCCTGCTGAGGCTTGGTGCAGCAGCAGCAGAGAGGAGGCAGTTACCTTTTGTTGAATACATGTGAAGCTTCCTCACATTTGAAGCAAAAAACAAAAGAGCAAGAGAATATTGAGGTGCCTACCTCCATACTTCCACTGTTCTGTTAGGTGTGTAATTACTCCCTGCAGAAAACTGCCTATCACTGATTTAGAATAGGTTAATTAATCTCCTCATTCTCCAAGGCGCAGGATTGGCATGTGCATAAAGCTCTTGCAGTTTTCCAAAGTATCTTGACGTATCTGTAAAGTCCTTCTGGAGAATGGAGAGTGCCTGGCATTTTACCCTTCCCTGAATGCCCTCCATTCTGGTCTCATGCCTCTGGAGTTATGTGAAGATTCATACAGAAATCAAAGTGTGAGCTTAAGAAGATGTTGCAGCATTTAATATCAAATGTACAAAACACAAATCCACGTAGTGGGTTTTTTTCACACCATCACTTTACATTTGTAGAAATACTTGTTGCTGTACAACTAAAACCTGCTACTTTCTGGTGGGTCAACCTCATAGCAAAATAGTGTTCAGCAGGATGTCGGAAAGTGCCTTTCTAGTAAATCTCTGTGATCTTGAACTTCTCTTACTGGTTTCTGTTTGCATAGCAGTGCTATGGGAAATGTCTTTGAAATGTCTAAAATCTTGATGGAGAAGAAATAATGGTCTAAATGAAGGAGCAGAAAGGCAGGAAGGGAAAAGTGGAGAGTAGAAATAAGAGTGCCTTCGAAGATCAGATATACCAGATTCCTTTAATTCCACCTCATTTGCACATCACAGATAATTCTTGATCTTTAGGGAAAAGTAACTTACAAGACCCTATCCCTGCCTTGTCACACTGAATAGTTCAAGCAGTTGATTGCCCATAAATTGTGTTGTGCACGTTTTGGAAGCAGCTTTGTACGAAATGGAACTTTATGCAGGTTTAGTTCTTTTAATTGCACAAATTTTTTTTGAATGTTGTGTGCACGCATAATCCTTCAGAGAAGTGGAAGGAGTGGTGCTTATGGCCAGTTCAACCCTACACTGTATGACCCTAACACAAAATACCGCAGAAGACAGAGATGCTGTGCTTGCATTTCAGCGCTCTTGTCTGCTTTAATAATTCTCTGAGAAGAGAATTCTCTTTATGATCGAGTAGTTTGAGAACAGCTTTGGGTTTTACAGTACTTGGTGTAACTCCTAGAGCAGTTGGAATCCCAATCTAAGCTTGGGGCTACGAAAAATGGCATGTTCATTTTCAACAGAGCTTGGATGAACCAAGGATCGTTTGCTGCAGGAGTGTAAGAGGGACCACCCAAAAGTTTGAGCAGTGCTGTGGAGCAAATATTAATAGTGAATTCAGGAAAATACATTTGGAGAGACAATACTGGAATAAGCACAGGCAGAAGAAAGGGTTAAGAGAGGTGGAGTGTGGAGTGTTAGGTATGAGGCGATGTATTTCAGATAAGCCTGAATTTCATGCAGCTAATATTGCAGTGTTCACTAATGCTGTATACAGATATTTTCTGGAGTTACTAAGGATTGGGCAGATGAGGCAGGAAATAAGTAATTTCTTCACCTGTCGTGACATTGCTTTAGTTGGTCAAAATTCTGAGACATCATGGAGTCTTCAGAGGGGAGGTAATTTGATTGGATGTATTGAAACAAATGATTTGGTGTTGCAGAAGTGGGGGTCCGAGCCATATCCTTGATGCTATAGGTTGGAAGGAGCTGGGAGGTAGAGTTTCTTGTCTGCTGGGGTGTAGTAGAGTGAGACAGTGGTTTATTTTAGTAGATCCAATTTTATGCTCCCATTGTAAAATTAACTTGTGAAGTGATGGCTCCAGGTTCAATTTAATGTTGGAATAGTTTCCATATGATTTAAACCTGGTGTTCAGATTTGGTTTCGGGATTTTCAGTACTGTGGAGGGAGAAGACTGTTCATAGTAACTGATAAGAATGGAGGACACAATGGACAAAACTCATAGCGGGGCTTTGACTTCCGTCATTCCAGAATGTTGTTTCAGATGTATAATGCTGGATACACACAGTGAGATGTGGTGGTGGCAGCAGTTACATATTCCCTGGCATAGGTGGAGCCATTGACTTCAGCTTTAAAGCACATACAAATTTGCAAGAGAACTGAGTGTCTAATGGTCCTGTGTCCTGCTTATGGAGGCACTTTTCGCGATACTCCCAGAGAATATCCACCCTCGTCTGACAAAGTCAGGCTGGTGTCATGTGAAGCAGGGAAAACAAAACAGTTCTGAAAAAAAAATTCAGCTCTTTTTAACAAGAAGGAATTACAGCACTGGTGATCAAAAGCAGGAATGAGTTCCATGACCTATTGTGGTTTATCTTTTAGGGATGTTGCATTCTGTGGAAGACAGCAGTGCTCTGAACGTATTAGTTGAAGGTGAGAGACAAATGCCACATCTCAATTAATGGCAGTTTGTGAAGGGGAGAATCTGTCTTGTCTGATACCTGTAGTGAGACGCTCAGCTTCGACAGAGCTTCAGTGGGGACGACCATCTATTTTATATCCATGCAACAAAAATGAGGGGTCTGGTCCAATATTTTGGAGCAGGAGAGGACATGCACATTTAAATATTTAACATTTCTCTCACAGATTCTGTGTGTGTCATGAATTTAGTATCAGATAGGTAACAGTGCCTCAACTTTGGCATCTTTGGAACTGACCAAATTGTCAAAGCAAATGGAAATCTATGGGATCTACTGCTTTCTCCTCAGGAGTAGAGGGTATTTGTGATTTAACTGTACAGGCTGTAGATTCCTCTTTGTGAGCAGTCCCTCATTTGAAAACTGAAGGACACATCTGCAGAGCTGACAAAGGAATCTCTGCAGTCCAGTTAACCTCGGGCACCTCTGCTGAGTCTAGAGATATTAGCAGTGCAATGATGCATTTCATGTCCAGCCATGAAAGGTAAAAGGAGCTATGACAAACTTCTTCTAGAGGGATTTTAGTTTTCAAGACACTTGCTTGAAAAGAGGCTGAAAAGGGGAGAAGTCTTTCTGTTGTGTTACCAGTCTGTTGAGAGATGGATGCTCTCTAACAGAGCAATTTTAAATTAGTGTTACTTAAGTCTTGAAAGTTTTTTGGAGTTTCTGAGAGTTGGGGCAAGAAAGGGCTATTAAACCATCTGTAAATCACCTGTCTCAGACGTGCTTCTGCTGAGATGCATAGCTCTGTAGCTGAAGTAGGTCTAGTATTGCCTTGGATATACCAAGAAATGGCGAACCCAGAAGTCTCTGGTATTTCTTTCTAGAATGCTTTCCTAGGATACAAATCACAAGTGTAGGTTTTCCAAATGAGTCATGCCATGACAGCAAGCTACATCCAAGACAGCCTTACCGAATCTTGTGTAGAAATGTTGTGCGCAGTGTCTCAGTAAAGAGGCTGTTGCCAAAATTTTATCTGCTGAACATTCAGGTGCCAGTTCTAAAAGTACTGGAAGAGGAGCTTTGCTTCCTGCAACTGGCCTGCTGGTATATGTGTGGAGGCACAAGCAGCCTGCCAGCATCAGGCAACTCCCTTGTGATTTTGTTAGGGAAACCCCAGGTGATGTGTTGCCACTGCCTGGCAAACATAATTTCTTGCTGATTCCTCTTACTAGTACAGAGCTGACAGAGTTCTTAAAGTTTCAGTGAACCAAAAATAACAGCACTTACTTGGGGCTGGGGAGGTGAACAGCACCACACTGGTGACTGGGGCCTTGCTTTCTGGTAAGGTGTATGGGATAACTGCAATGGGGAGGAATGGCTGATAAACTTCACTTACCTTGGGGACAGTAGCAGCTGAAGGAGGAGCTCTGAGTGTGAATCTAAGGATCCTCAGCAGTTTCAGTTCAGATATCTTCTTGGGAAGGATGCATTTTTAAAGGCCAATTTTCATACAGTAGGAAGCCTGGTCTATTCAATTACCATAATATTTTATGCTTTTAAGCTAGGCTTTTTTCTGCCATCCCTTCCTGATTCCTTATGTTTACTTGCTGTCCTGAAGCTCAGTTTGTTGCTTAGTTCATTTGCATGCATGGTTTGTAGTGCAGCTGAAGCAGGAATGGTGCCTCGGAGAGCTTGAGCTGGGCTATCAGAAATAATAGTGCTGGGAATGCTGCTGTTACCCTGCTCTCTCAGCACGTCTGCACTCATTTCATTTCTAAGCTCTTTGCTCACTGGTCTGCTAAAGCCCCGTGGAAGATGGATTGCAAGTGCTCTTGTGTGTGTATTACTGATCCTGTTTCTTCTGCCTAGTTCTGGTGCGGCTTGTTGTGGAGCTGAAGTCAGAACAGTACTTATACTGCATTTTGGATGGAAGTCAGAAGGAGGTCAGTGAAGATGAGTTCTCTTCCCCTTCCTTCCAGTCTTTCAGAGGTTAAGGAATGAGTGGCCCTGCAAGACTGGGATGTAGCAGTGGGATCACGGAATCATAGAATAGTTTGGGTTGGAAGAGACCTTAAAAATAATCTAGTTCCAACCCCCCTGGCATGGGTAGGGACGCCTTCCACTACAGCAGGTTGCTCAAAGCCCCATCCAACCTGACCTTGGATGTCCTAATGCCAGTTCCCTTGCTGTGATGTTGGCAGTGTTAGTGTCTACCATGGAGTTTTTATATTGTTCTCATGATGCCTTGCAGCCGTATGGCTTCATGATACTCTCGTGAAGCTGTGTGGTTTCCTCAGATACTTCTTTTCCTTCTTTACTGTTTCAGTTATATGAGGAGCTTTCCCAGCCTGTGCCATGGGCTCTTACTCTCTTTGTTCCTAAGTTTATGATAGTCCCATGGGGTACAAAAAAGTGGGAAGTAGCAAAAGTGGTGAGAAATTAATCTGGTTCATCTGCTCATGTAAGAGGTGGAGGGGAGAAAGAGGAAAAAGAACAACAGGCAAGTGATTCCTTGAATTCATTTAAAGACATTTTGGAGACTTAGTGTGGTATTCGGGGTTGTCCTGTGGTTTGTCCTAAGTGGTGAAGAGGACCCATCTTTGGAAAAGATCTTGTTCTGGAAAATTGTGCATCGCTGAGAACTTGCTGGTTTGGGTGCATTTCTGCCTTTGGACTGTGCCCTCATCAGTGAAACATTTTCCTTCTCTGTCTCCTCTACAGCTGTGCGAAGCAACTACCATGAGAAGCAGCCTGCCCACATTTGCTCTCTTGGGCAAACTGGCAGATGCCATCCCAGGCTTCGCTGATATACTGGTGGTAAAGCACAGTGAGTAATATGTCATGTCCCACTGAAGGGTGGTATTCACAGCCCTAGTACACATGCATGCATGCACTCCCCTGTCCCCCAGACGAATTCATGGAGGTCATACAAGAAGCCTGTCCAGAAGTCAGAGTGGCATTCAGGCCTCCTGGGGTACAGGTCAGAACATTCATAGCAGGCTTGTTACCATGCTTTTAGCCAGACAAAAGCAGCCTCTGTGAACTGGAGTTGTGGGTCTGCCTCATAGGCAACATACATTTAGTTTTTTTTTTCCTTGCTCCAGCACTTGGGGGTCTGGTGAGCAAGCTGAACTGTTTGTGGAGGGAGCTGGGATGATGGTTTTTCATATGATGAACAGTGAGCTCTGCTAGCTGTTTATTACTGTACTTCTGCTCAGAGGGACAGATGGTGCTGAGCACATCACCTAATTGTGGCATTCATTAACTGGCATACACCAGTCAGTCCAGTGGGCTTTTGCAAGTTTTCAAGAGAAATAGGTTGGTGCTTTTAAAATGTCAGTGAATGTTTGCTGTTCCTGTTCCTCATACTAGATAATTTAGTGGATCATCTGCTGATGGGCTTAACGTACCCAAATGAGGGTATAAAGGCTGCTGTCTGCTACTTGTATGGCAAGCTGTACTCCTCTCCTGTTGGCACAGAACGGCTCTCAGGACACTTTGAAGAAAGGCTGTGTGGTGTCTTCTTGAATACCCTGGGGTGTGCACAGACAAAGGAGCTGCAGGTTAATTGTTTGGGTAAGGCATTGCTGAGAGAAACTTCAAGGTGCAAGGGTAAGCTTAGAACGAGGAAGAAATCCTTGGCTGGTTTAGATGCTCTAATGTGGGTCGTTCCGTAGAGGATCTTTATACTGCTTGTCCAAAGCCGTCAATCCTTTCTGTTACTCCATAGCAATGAACTGGCCCAGACCTGCTGCTGAGCACCCCCAGGCCCCTGTGTTCCCTGATGCCTCACATTTGCCCAGCACTGACTAATCTTCAGTCTCTTCAGAGCTTGTGCTATGGCCTGATCATCCCTCAAAGGGTCTGAATGCAAATACTATGCATGGGCAGGTGGGTTTTGTAGAGCAGTGGGATGGAGTCTAAAAAATACAATCTTCAGATGTGGGGCATCATGTTAATTAGATATGGAGCTAATGTGAAAGTGGCACTTTCTTGCAGTTATGCTTCCAACTGCATGTTTCAGCTGTTGCTGGGGAGCACAATTTCAGCCTTTCTGACATCGCTTGTTTGTAAACCATCCAGGGAATTAATTTTTCTAGTAGGAGGCAAGCAGGAACTGGATTGCTCCTCAGCTCATCTACTCAGCTACTAGAAATAGATTATGATTCCTTTGGAAGTAGAATTCTGTAGCTCAGACGATACCCCTGTGAATTTGTACTGATGTGTACTGATGATTTTCATCAATACCTGTAGCAGTGATCTATACTGGTATACTAAGGGAGTTTTTTGGAGTGTGGGTATCCTGTAGCTGAACACAGCTGTTTTTGTAAGAGCCTGTGAAAATAGAAGGGGAAGATAAATACCTGTTCTCTAGGAAGTGTTCTAAGGAACATGTCTTGTCACTGGGGTCACTGACTGCTTGGAGAAGAGTGCAGGTCAAGAGCTCTCCCAAGAAACAGTTTAAGGTGTGGTTACTAACAGAAGATAATGCAAGTGAAGGGCTCCTGAGATGCACCCATGTACATACATGACTCTGAGGAGGAACAGAGAGCAGATCAGGCCAGCGAAAAGCATCAGCAACAAGGGGTTGCAAGACGTGGGGGTCATGGCAGTATCTGAGGACGCAGTGAGAAGAAGTTCCCTAAACTGGGGGTGAGGCCCTCCAGGAGAGGGGAGGAAGTTGGCAACAAGTCTTAATCTGTAAATACTCATGTGTTAATATAATCCTCACTGTGCTCAGTCTGGCGCTCATTCTTGCTCCTCCTTTTGCAGGTTTGCTAAAGGAGCTGCTGAAATCTGACCATTTTGTATCTATTCTTATGAATAATTCAAAGACAGAGGAGGAGACTGAGAACCCTGACTTTTTAGAAGGGGAAAATCCACTGCCACTTGTTCTCAAAAAGGTGATTGCTGAAGTAGTAGTGAATTGTTAGTACATGTAAATAATTTGCTGGCCTGTAATGAATCTTTATCTAAGGCACTGTATGTATAAAAAAGCAGAGTGTTCTGTTGCCAACACCAGCAATAGAGGCTGCAGTGAGAAGTGGGGATACCTCAATTGATCACCTTCTCGTTCATTCTTGCATCCTGGAATGGGGAAAATCTTACTCCTGGCCTCAGCTGATTTTACTCACTTACACTTGAGGTCTGATACAGCACATGCAGCACCAGCATGACTAAGCATGGGGCCAGAACTATTCTTACTCGTGATCTACTCTGTTGTGGTTCTCATGTGCTTTTTTGAGTGTCTCTGGTTCAGTGTTTTATCTTATCTTAGCAAGTTTAATCTGTGAAAAACATGCCAAAAGAGAGATCTTAATTTATGTTTTAAATTTTAAAAAGTAGAAGAAACTGTTTCCTACTCATAGCTGCATAGCTGACTTCCTTTCTCCTTTTGACTTTTGTTTCCCAACAGCTCTTGTTGACCAGAGATGAGATGTTACAGGCAGCGAGTTCTCACTGTATGGCTGCGGTGCTGGTTCACTCTCCTAGCAGATATGCTCCTGCTTTTATTCGTTCAGATGTCCCAGGTGAACAAATGCAGCAGCATCTGATTGTTCATTCCCCAGTATCAAAGCTGCCTCTGGCTGTTTGGTTTAGGAATTGGGCTGGCTCCATGAAATCCACTGGTGGCATAATGTGTGTGGTGGCCAGTTTATACCGTGTGATTTTAGGAGTAAAAGGGGAGAGTATGTTTTCAACTGAAAGTTTAGAAGCAGCTGTCACCAGGCAGAATGAAGTTTCTACAGAGAGAATTTGGCTAAATCCTAGAGGTCAAGGTCCTTCTTGCAGGGCCTTAGATACAAGCCTAAGCAAACTGGTGTTCCATCTCATTCCACTAAATATGGTAAATTTGCTCAGATTTTGGTCTAGGATTTAGCTTTAGGACGCAGCTATGGGAGATGGTTTATTATTCCTCTGTAATCCTAAAAGACAGAAATACTCTCATGATACAAATTCTTTGGGAGATGTAAAAGTCACGAGGAAAAAAAGGTCACTGCATCTGTGGTAAAGCTTGCTTTGTGGCTTTTCATTTGTGCCAAAGGCTAGATCCACAATTCAGCTCCTTCTGCTGAGTTTGTGCTGGGAAGATGCCTGCCCATGGGTCTCTGCTCTCCGGTCACCTTATTTTTAAGACTAGCATACCCCTGAGCGTCTACTGCATTCTCCATTCCTGCCATTTCATAGTACAGCCGTTCTCCCTGTGGCTGTTGCTATGCTTCCTCCTTTCCTCCTCCTTCCTCTGCTCTGTTCTAGGAGCAGCTGTGCCGTGCTGTAAGCAGCCTGGCTCTCACCAGGGTGACCTTATTTGTGTGTATGTGTGTGTGTTTGCAGAGTTCCTCTTTGAGTGTCTCTTGTGCAAAAGTGAAATCCTCATCTGGTCAGTGTACTGCTGCCTGCTTCTCCTGACTGAAGAGCGCCTTTTCTTCTCCAAGTGTCACACAGTCTATGGTGAGTCATCAACCTTTCTGACAGAGTGACTGCAGTAATACTTCTGCCTCTAGCTGAATTCCAGCGCTTTACACACAATCGCAATTTCCAGTCAGGATGGATAAAGGACTGAAAATGAGTACTTATCAGACATGTTTGTGATGTCCAGCGTAGCTTGAATTTATAGTGTCATTGTCCTAATGAGTTTCTGATGGGCATTAATTCATTATAATAACCAGTTATCATGATTGACACTCCCTGCGTTACTATTAAGTATTTCTGTGGATATGCCAAGAGTAGATTTAGGAAGAATGGTTAAATTCCTTCTGTTCTTTAGGGCTTATCTCCAGCAGTGAAGGTTGAGGCATGTTATGAAGGAGCTGAGTGAACACTCAACAGTTTTGGACAATTGTTTCTGTCAGAAGCTCAGAAGAATAATTGTTCAAATCTTTCTTCCTTTTAAAAATTAATTTTCCTTCCATCCTGGAATCTGGAACATTAAAAGCCTCTCTGTGACTTCTCTTGAACATGTACAGGCATTGAATCTCTGGTGAGGAGTCTCCAAGGTGTCCTGCTGCTGAACAATGTGGAGTTGCACAAACAAGGGCTCCTGCTCTTCACTGAAATACTGAAACGGTAAGGGAGTACCCTGTCAGGCTTGCACAGGCAGAGTTTGGTACCCGGAAATGGAGACTGTGGGGCTTTTGCTTTTTAAGATTTTCTTCCGAGACCAGATATCTACACACCTCTAGAGCTTTTGTGTTTGAAAAATGGTGCTGAACAATCACATCTCCTTTGTTCTTGCAAAGAAGGGCCTGATGGTTGTTTCTGAATCTCTCAGCTCGTCCTGTCTGTGCCTGCATCCACTACCATATCTTCCTCTTCTTGCTTCCTTGCCAGCCTGGGAAGTGAAATGTTTTTTCAGCTGTAGACAGTGCAGGAGAGAAGGCCAGGAAGGTTCAGGCGTATATGAGCAGGCCAGCTCCTGCTAAGTGTGCCTCTATGACAAAACAAAGCATGCAAATTATGTGGCCTCTGGTCTTCTATCATCATCTGAGCTAAATTCAAACTGCAAAAACAAATTCTAGGCTGAAATATTAATGTCTTCTGTCACTTTTTTCCTCTTGTTTTCTGCTAAGAAATAATATACACTGGCTTGTTTTTCTTCTGTGCTTCCTGTTCTTGCCTCTATGATCTTGTTCCTATCCTGTCATGCTAGTGACAGAGTCTTGTTTTTGCCACTTAGATCCCCCAAGAGAGCCCTTGAGCAGAATTTTGGAAATGTCATAGTCAATTTTGTAGCAAGTGGCAGGGTAAAAAGGAGAAGAAAAAGCAACAGTGCTGGAACAGTGTGGTGATGCCAGTGTGGGATCTGTCAAAAAGAGAAACCAGGATGTGGGAAACACTAATTACAGCATTTATGCTTGTAAAACAAAGAGAACACTCTGTGCAGTTACTCTGATCTTCTCACACACCCATTCTGTTCCTCTGAGCTTTGCCTTAGAAATTATGTTTTATTTAAAATTATCTCATAGTGGGGAAATAGATCTCGTGTTGGAACCTCTGGTCTTCGTTTTGGCTTGCAGCTGGATTCTCTTTGTAAGTGAGCCACACATTCTGGTGAGGTCCATGCAGGACGTACTGCTCCCCTTGGCAGTATGTCAGGAATTTTGGGTAGCTCTCTCTGGAGTGACCCTTGTCTCTCCCAGCGTAATCAAAGTGGCAGGCACAGTTTGGGGCCCAAAGATGAGAGGTTGCAGAAAGCTGCAAGAGTGCTGCCCTTCACACTTTCCCCCCAGGCCCCAAGATATCACAGTGCACCATATTGAAAGTGGGTTTGTGCGTCTTGGATGAGTCAGCAATACTCCTCCATCCCTTCCACCCTGCAAGAGTCAGTGAAAACTTTTTTCTTCCTGATGTGTTTTACTTCAGAAGGTTAGTGATTAAAGAAAGGAAACATGGAGGATTAATAGAATTAGCCAGTGTAAGTAGAAACAACTTGGAAGTTCAGTGCATCACTTGTGGGTTGGCTCCTGATGACTGAGTTCCACAAGTCCTTTTCCTTGCCATGCCCACCTCACAGCTTTTTCTCACAGCAGAATGTGAGGTGGCTGCGAAGCTGGGTTCCATCCCACTGAGTGACTAAAAAGAGTGGTTCTTCCTCTGTTCCCTTTTTGCCATGTAACTGGGCTACTAGTGTAATTTCTACTGAAGTTCACTTTGCTTTCCCATTTGTGCACGAGAGCATGTGCTCCTGGTTTGCTTTAAGTCAGGCACAACTGTGAAAATTGAATAACAGGGAATACTTTTGGCTCCCAAATCTGGCTCCTGTCATGCCGTGCTGCTTTTCTTGCTTCGCTTTGGAGGGACCCTCTGGCAGGCTGTTAGTGCCTCTTGTCTGCATGTAGCTGCCTGTCTTCCCCCTGCCCTCCCAACTGTAGCTGGCTTGCCGGGAGCCAAATGAGCACAGTCTGCCATTTACACATCTCTGTCCAATAATGGGATTAATGGCCTGTCATCCCTCCATGCTCTCATGCTGAATGCTCAAAGGTGTTGGGCCACAGATGACCAAAATGCTCACTGTCGAGAAGGATTGTCAAATCAGTTGGACTGTGTTTATTTTCCTGATGACTTTTCAAGTTCATGAAGGTTCCTGTCCTGGCAGCACCTGGCATTAGGAGTGCTGTAGGGCTGTGAGAGAAGCTATTCTCATTGCATTATCCTTATTCTAGGATGGTGATGTTTGCTTGTATACTTAAAAATATAAATTGCTGGATGAACTCACAAATGCCAGAGCAGATGGCCTGAACATAAAGTCCTAGGCACAGAGATCACTATATTTTGCAAAGCTTGTTTTTTTTTGTGCTTTTCATGCTGGTGTTCTGGAGTAGTCACACAGTTATCCAGGCTGTGGGTGTTTTATCATGGTAGGGCTTCAGACTGGCTGAAATTTCCTCTTTATAGCAAACTTTCTAGCTGCTCAAGTCTGAGAGTACCTCCTTGAGAGCAACTGGCTCTCAATACTGAAAAACATGGCTGCAATCGCATGGCTCAGCTGTCCATTTGCTGAAATGAAGAAAGGGCACTACAGTTACCTAACTCTGGCAACATTCTCCTTGCTTATTTTGTTTCCTCTTCGCAGGCAACCAGTGGAAATTAAATTATTCACAAACCGAGGTGTATGTATAGAAGCCATTGATGTTTTGATGGAGACAGTGAACTGCCCAGTGCTGGAGGTGGCGGTGGAGGCTGTGAAAGCTGTGGCAGCTTTCCTGAGGTAGGCAGGAATGTATTTGCAGGTTTTTCTTCAGATAGATCTGTTGATACCATCTTGGGCTTTGCAGCTCCCCTGTGGCTGTGTGGGTGAACGTGCTCTGCAGTGGGACTTGTGGCTGAGGCAGGCGTGGGTACAGCAGAGCCAGCTTCCCACCCACCTCAGGAAAGCTGCCAGAGCAATGAAGCTGTGGCAGGCAGCAAGTCATTGCAGCAAGGACCTAGTGTTCCAGGCAGGCTTGTGCATCAGCTGCTGTGGCTTTGTCACTCTGTGCCCCATCCAGATTGATAAGAGTAATAAGCATAGGACTCTGGACAGTAATATGCTTCCTGACTGTAGTGGGAGCAGACAGAGCACGGAGGGTGTGTTTGGGCCCATATGTGGGTGAAGGCACTGTTCAGATATTGTGACCTTACTATGCTCTGCTGGAGAGAAGTGGCAATGGCATATTTCCATCAGAAGAGCAGTTATTTCTGATGGCATTGCCTTCCTAGTGGAATGTCCCCAGCAGGGACTGTGCATCTTGTCTTTCTCTTGTTAAGGAAGGACCATCTGAGCTCCCCTCCAGTCCCATATGAAGAGCTACAGAAGCTTCTGGAGGCAGTGCTGAAGCGATGTGCTGACCTTTGCCCACCACAGAGTAATAAGAGGCATGCAGTAAGTCAAAAGTTGTTGCTTTTTGGTAGGACCGAGCAGGACAGGGATAATCTTCCTAGGACACTATGTGGATGTTTTATATATGTTCCATCCACTTACTTACATCCCCCATGGCTGTTTGGTTTTCTGCTATTTCTTTTGATCCTCTTGCCTTGAGATGGTACTAGGCTTTGAAGCAGATGAAGATGGATGCTGGTGAATGTTATCTTTCTAAATCAATGAAGTTCTGTGGGGCACCACTTGAGCATGCTGCTCTCTTTATGCGTCCAGTACTCCAAAGTCATTTGAACTTCCCTTTCTTCAGGCCCCCACCCTGTAGGCTGCATTGGTCAATCTATTTTTTCAGCAATGAACATTTCTTGTTCTACATTCAGATCAAGAGTGTCATCGTATATGCACTGTGATCCCTCAGCAAGGGAGTTGTTAGCCACTATTTGAACTATAAATCCCTTCCTGTTCCTGGCATCTGTAGTTAGTGTGATGTGCTGCCGGAACCTCTGCACTTCTGAGAAGAGCCCCAGGTACAGATGGCTAGTGAAAAGGCAAGGGCTGAGCCTTCTTGCTATAGGATTAGAGCCATGTAGGTTTAGATTGCATGCCTGCAGTGACAAGAACACCTCAATGCTTAAAGGAGTAGCAGAACTCCAAATCCTTGATGAACTATTTTTAGACACAAGTTCTATGGTACCAGATATTTGCCTTCTCTGCCTGAAGAAGGCAGAAGTGCTTTCTGTCCCATAGGCAGATGTTGGCCAGTCTGTTTGCACACACACAGAGCTAGGTGTCCCTTTCAGAATTAGGAGCTTCACAGGAAGGAGATTAGACAGATAATGAGGATATCCAGGCTGTCTTTAAAGGGAGAAAAGGGGAAATGATTGTACCTCTGCCAAGGTATCTAAGCATGAATTGGAGAAGGAGTTCTGAACTGCCAGGCACCAGTGTGTAGCTGTGCCCTCCTCTGCT
The DNA here is from genome assembly GCA_013397755.1 of Cnemophilus loriae. NCBI lineage: Eukaryota > Metazoa > Chordata > Aves > Passeriformes > Corvidae > Cnemophilus > Cnemophilus loriae. Next base: position 1,401,385 of record VZTF01005785.1, on the reverse strand, counting down.
ATTATGGAGAAGACCACTACAACAGGTTAAGGCTTAAAGGCAGATTTTGAGTTCCAAGTTGTTCCCAGTTTGGGCAAATGATTAACTCTGATGCTTCAGTTGGCTTCAGGTTTAACTCAGTGGGATGCTGTGTGGGAACAAGAACTAGCACATGGATAGCTGCTTAAAACTGTGAGCCAAAGTAGAAGAACTTCTAAGATTTCATTGCTAAGCAAAGAGAAGAACTGTTCTGTGTTGTTTGAAGAGTATTTGGAAGAAAGAAAATTTTAAAAAATACAAAGTTTTCTCAGACGGGCTTGAAGCTCCGTTAGCTGAAATGCTTAAAACTCAGATTAGATTAAGTCATGGTAATCCAGACTGTAAAGACAGGGCAGTGCAGAATTAGTAGCTCTGTAACTCTCTCCTCCCTAGGAAGAGCACACAAGCTCTTTAACTCTGCCCTCTCTGAGGAAAGCACAGTAGTAAAATATTGTTGTGTGAAAGAAGTGAGTGAAGTAAAATCTGTTGTTCCTCCTGCTGCTGGTGTCGGAGGAGAAAGCTATTTTTTTCTGAAGGTGAACATAAGATTTTAAAGACTTCTCTCCTTGAACAGGGCGATCTCCTATTCTCAGTGTCTCAGAGTCACCCAGCAAACAGAAATCTTAGTAGAGTTCCTCAGAGACAGGGTCAGTTCTTGCTCAATACCCTGGAAAGTTTCAGAAATGCTTGCAGGTAAGGACAAGTCAGGAAGGTGTGTGGGTGGGTGGTGTGTGTCCATGCCTGTCCATTCTTCTGTCCTTGCGACTGTGTTTCTCCACCCAGCCCCACCACAGAAATACCACAGGTGAGTTCAGTGCATGGCACTGGTCAGTGAAACAGCAGAGTGAGGGGTATGTATTAATAGTGAAAATTTTGTGATAGCTGGATGTCTCCCATGAAATTTGCCTGGGACCTATCAGTTTATTTCATGTCTTTGTGCTTTGAGGGACTGCTTGAAAATTCACCGAAACTACTGATGATGTAAGAACTATTGGATGGTATGTGTGAAGCCAGATTCCTATGCTATGTGGTTTCACTGCCAGAGGGGATTAACCATTTAGCAAATGTGTATCTGCTCCAGATGCTGGCCTTGGATTTGCTCGTGTCTGTGACCTGTTAATGAAAATGGGTCTATAGTCACCAGCTTTACCTCTTTTGCTGGATCAGAACTATTTGGCACTCTTAGCTGCACAGCAGACAGTGGTAGATGAGTTTGTGTATGAATCAGGATGAATCAGGATCAGTTGTTAGGGTGGTCTGGCCAAATTAGTTTTTGCCTTGCATCACTTGGCTTGGCTGAGATAATTCAGTCAGAAGCAGACATGCCTTTCTGCACTGACCCAGAGTCTTGGGGTGGTGTTAGAGGGCACTCAGCTTCTGTCATGGATTTTATATCAGCTAAATGGTCCCTTGGCTGATTTTCACAAGGTTTGCTGTATTGTGCATCAGGCAGCCTGGTATGGCTGAAAACCAGTCTTGCCACACCAGAGCTTCCCACAGCAGATGCTTTCTTCACCGAAGCTAAGTCTTCCTTTCCCAGCGTGTACTGTTCTGCAACCTTGATGAGTTTTAATAGCTTCACTCAAGAGGTAACTGAGTGTGATTCCCAGATTCCTCTATTTCCAACCCATCGAGTGTTGGTGGGTCCTTTACGGTGAAAATTGTGATTAAAATGTAGTATCTCTTGGCACCCTTTACAGAGTGAGGGAGTTTCCTCTTTCCTCTTTTATCCACTGTGTATTTGTAGGTTAGCAGTGGAATTCCAGAGTGACTTCATGGCCCAGGAGAACGCTTTCACTGCCCCCAACTCTGAGAGCAAAGACACACTAAGCAACTTCTCTGAGTTCCTGTTGAGGATTTGTGACACTCTCTGCATCCCCATGGTCATGGTAGGATTTCTTTTGAACTTAGTCTGTTCCGTGGGTAGCTGGAAAGGTGCTTTCAAGCACCAAGAGTGGGTTGCACAAATGCTTTTTTTTTTGGGAAGAGGGCATGTCAAGTAAACTGAGAACAGCTATGGCATTTGCCACTTTTCCATAGCCAAATGTGGGATTATATAGTTCATGTAAAAGGTAGTGTATGGTCTCAGAGGGTGCAGAAATTCATAAAACTTCCATATAGATGTCAGTGTCTTTCTTCAGACTGGGCAATCCCATAGCCTGCCTGCCCTGCTGTGGGATCCATTGCAGCTCTGGATGTTGCAGAAAATGAAGAGTGCCTGACCTGTTGTTTCCCCTTCTGCCACTTTTTCAAAACTTGCCTGTGTCCCAGAAGCAGCCATGTTTTGCATCTGCAATTTCATTTTTATACTTCTTCCCAGAAGGTACTGATGAGGCTTCCCAGTCTGCACAGCAAGGGCAGTACTAAGCATTGTGCCTCAGTAAGGCCAGTGACATGATTTGAAAAGTAGCTGTGGAGACTCATGGGTGCTTTAGTGCTCCATACAGGCCTGTCTCTAAGACACTTCAAGCAGAATTGTCAAAACAGCGAGACTTTGGTTGTGGTTCCTAATGTTTAGCTAAGTTTGCTTGTGCTTTGTGACAGGTATGGATTCTTGCAGTTGTTAGGAGCTTGGAGATGTTTCGGTTGCTGTTTTCTTAACAAATCTCTTGGTAGGCAGCTGCAGTGGCACTGCTGTTCTCCCCCCTGACAGGAGGGTGCAGTGCATGTCCAGTTTGGCAAAGCTGGAGTCAGCGTGCTGTTTCTTGCTCATTGAACTTGGGTAAAAATTAATGGACTGTGAGAAAATTGTCCAATGACCTTCAACAAGAGTGACTTGAGTCATTCTGTTCTAAACAGTTCAGGGCTGGACTCTGTAGAGAGCTCAAATGCCTGTGTTTGCCACTGCTCGTTGAAACGCTGAAGCACAGGTGCTTGTTGAAGTGTTGCTGAAGTCAGCTGCACTCTAAACATATGTCCTACATTGTATGGGAGAATTAGCCATCTGACCTGTAAGAGCGGTAGCTTCCAGGGCAATGTGGGCAGTTATGTCAGTCACTGTGCATTAAGGCCTAACTTGTTGCCTGCTGGAATCCAGGAGAAGTTTCTTGTCTGGTGCGATGTCTTGCAGAGTTACCAGCACAGCTCATAACGCTGGCAGCGGGGAGTGTTAGTTGCATTCAAAGTGCTCTGTGAGCCTGCTCTGCTGCCAGGCATTGTGGTGAAAGAACTGCTACTCTATTTGTTTGGATTTAGAAACCTGACTTTCTTGGCAGGCAGGAGGCCAGAAGAAATCTTCTGCCTTCAGTGTTTCTTGCATCTCATGCACCTGATCTATTCATCTTCCTACAGAGCTATCTGGAAAGGGCTGTCAGCCCGTCAGTGACGGAGGTTTTCATCTCAACACTTAATACCCTCTTTAGAGTGGTGCCAAACATGCGGAATAAGTTCTCCAAGAAGCTGGGTATGAGGGTATTGTGGGATCATGTTCTCTGTGCTCTTAACTGGTGGAACTTGCTGCTACTGCATATTACTGAGGCAATGAGCCTAACACTGAGACTTTATGTGGAGGATTCTATTACATGTTTGTATGAGTAAGAATAGAGTGCATAGTCATGTTCAGCAGGATGGAAAAGTTATTTGGTCTAGCAATGATGATGGGACAGGTTTTATTTGGGATAAGAATGTTGTGTCAGCTTTATTCTTCCCTCTGGAATAATTCAGAATTGAATTGGCTGTTCCTGTAGACAGGGATTATGCTGGAACTGTTGGTGGGATTTTGCTGTGTAGAAATACTGTTTAGTCTGTGTATGCCTTATTCTCCATACATCAGAGAGGTGATGTAGACAATTCCTCTGTTCTAAACATGTGAAACTGGCAAATCTTCACTTCTCCTGAGAAAACAAGTGAATCTCAGATAGTCCCCTCCAACCCAAACTTGGAGTAGTTTGCTTTCTGAGAGACTGCCTAATATATGTATTCTTACTGAGATGGCCTGCCCTCTTCACCAGGCTTGTATGGAGATATGTGGGGCTAGTTATGAGACCTGCCTACTCTTTTTCTTATCATACATGTTCTGTGCTCCTTTGACATTTGTGTCTTGCTTTCTGTCTAGCATCCTCATCCTTCATCCGACTGACATTGGAGCTGAAGGCCAGATTTTGCTCTGTACAGAGGTATTGTGATGTGTGCATTGTAAGTGAGTCCAAAATTTCCAGATGGGAAAGTAGATCATGCTTTATCTAATACACCTGATTAGGCAAGATGAGAGGCTGAAAGACTCAAGAATGGTTGTGTCTTACTGAAAAATATAAATGGTTCCTGACAATGGAAGAGCTGGATGTGGGAGAAGGGAGAAGCAGTTGGGTAGGGGGCGCATGGATTTACATAGCATTGTGAGAATTCTGTGCTCTGTCATGAGTTGCACAGATAGACATAAAGCAGCCTGACTTTGGAGTAGTCAGATCAGTGGGTGTTTTGAAGAGAAGTACCAGTAGCATCAATTCCATCTGAGCTCTGGCTTCGTAGGCATGTACTACCACTGCTGTTGTTCCTCATGGTGTGATAATGTATTAGAAACGGGAGGGAGGAGGGTGACTTCAGTAGCAGGCACTGCAAAGGATCTCCTGTAGTAGAGGCTATGATTTCTAGGTTGAGGAGTATTTGAGGAAACTCTCTGTGGGTCTGCAGAGATGTTTTACCTCCTCTTTCCTGTGACTGTATCTTATTAAAAAAGTAAACAAACCACACAGCACTCCTAGTCCAGTTTACTACTGTGGAATTTAGAGTGGGGGCATTTGTGCCTGTGCATGGTGTGTGGTGGGAGTTATCTAGGCCTCTGAATAGAGCAGTGTGCTGTGCCAAGGATGGCATGTTACAGATGTCTGCTTATGTCTTGTGCTGCAAGGAAATGGTTGGAGAGAGAGAAATACCTGGAAATAGAGCTGTTCTCACCCTTTTAGTTAATATTTTGGCATTCTTCAGTGTTCATCCCTGGCAATGTCATTGCTAAAAAATCTAAGTGTTGTTTGCCAGTGGAATCAGGTATTGCGAGCTACCCTTAAACACCTCCCATTCTCTGCAGCGTTAGGGGCCCTGTCCTTATAGGACTCCCTATGTAGACAAGGTGTGATGGTTGTGAGAGTACCCCACTGTATTCACATTGGCCCAAGGTATGAACATGTTCACTGTTGTCGCTGCACACACCCACCACGTCTCTGAGCTGACAGTCCATGGGAACTCATCATTCTCCTGGAAGCCTAGGTTGGCTCCTAGAGTCTTCTTGTGATGCGGCAGGTTCTTGTATGTGATCATTCAGTAAAATGAGGTTCTGGCAGACAGTGTGTGATATTAGCAGTAGGAAGAGGATATTTCTAGCCTTCTTTACTGTCTGTTTCTGCTCTTCTTCACAGTAATCCTGTCCTGAATCACACCTGTTCCAGCTTCCTCAGCAGCTTATGCCTGAACCTTTACTCAGCCACAGAGAAGAGGAGAACTTCTTCTCAGGAGGGCAAGTTTGGGGAAAGAGAAAGATTGCTTCATTTAGTTTGAGGCCCTGCCACCCTCTGTTTAGGCAATAGGTGAAAAACAAAATTAGAAAAGGACAAAGGAGAAGGGAAGGGAGGACACACATAGCTTGATTGAGAGATTTTTTTTCCCCAGTTTGTTGTTAAGCTGGTCCAGCAAGGAGGTAGCACTCAGAGAATGCCTTTTGAAGAGTTTGGAGCCGTACCTGAAAGAATGTATTTTATCTGCCTATGGTTTTGTTTACATGGGGGCATTTATTAGCACAACTGTACATGCTTAATGGAAACAAAATTACTTGCTACATAGTCACCCATATCTGCAGATTAAGGTAATTTTTTACCTCTGGCTTACTTTATAAAGTGTTCCTGTCTATACTGTAACTTTCCATCGTAGGTAAGTCCCAAACAAATGAGATGAAAGTTTCTACATTACAAGAGCCACTTTTCCCATTGGCAGTGGTTGGTCACCATACAGGCAGCATCAGCAAAGGGCTGGGAATTTCAAACAGAAGTGTCTTTTCGTCCTTAAAGCCTCTGTTAAATCAGGTCTCACACCACTACTGATGGCAAATCGTAGAGGTGTGCTTGGTGTATGCAGACTGTGGAGTTGTTCCATAGACATTCCTCATCACTTCCTGCCTGCTTATATTAGTTTTATTTCTAGAGCAAGAGATGTCTGAGCTCCTGCAGAAGGGTCTGCCTCAGTTAAACTACACCATTGCTGAAGGCCTTCTCCTCCTGTCTGAAACCCCAGAGCCATTCTTTCTGGATCAGTCTCTTTGCAGCCACCAGCACTGTGTCATACTACTCTTATACTTTGCCTACACCTTCGGGGACAGGTGAGCCAAGAGTATACAAAGCAAGTGGGTTTGTAGCCGTTACATAACATGTATTGGTGGGTAAAGCATATCTGTGGTTTCTGTTTCCACTCCAATCTCCTTCAATGCAGGTTCGTTCCAGATGCAGAATTATTTCTAGCTGTAAGAAATTTTCTCCTATCAGCACAGGACCATGGAGACTGTCCCCCTCCACACATACTCAGAGCTGCACTTTACCTCCTTGCTGTCTGTCAGGACAAAGGCAAAGCCCTGGATGTGGTAAAAGAAGATTTCATTCCTACCTCTTGGAACCTTTTTGTTGAAACTAAGGTTTCTCCCCACTCACATCAACCTTATTGTAGAAAGTATTTTGGCATAGGTGGTGAGCAGTGAATGAGTGAAGACTGTGCAGTGCATCTACACACTGGAAAGTTAACTATGAAAATCCACAGGGGAATATAGATTTGACAGAATAAACTTGTGTATGTGTGGGAAGTGTAATTGCGTTGGATAGGCTGTGAATTCACATACAGAATATAATAAATTTCATAGCTTCGGTCTCCCAAACACGTCTCCAGCCTCTGCAGCAGGCTTTCTAGTGTTCCCATATGGCTCTTTGCTGCTGCACAGCTTTGAGCTCTGTATGAAGCCTACAAGTTTCACTCTGTATAAAGCCTACAGGTTTCTTAGCCTTTGTGATGCAAATGGGCTTCACAAAATGATGTTTAACTGATATATTTGATTGTCTGCTGAAAAGGCAGTGTGACTGTTTCTCACAGTAAATTCTCATCACTTGAGGTGTTTTATATTCAGAATTAGTGATTATTTTGTTCTCTGTCCCACTTCCCCTTTCCCTCTTACCAGAGGTCTTTGTCTACCATAAGAAGGATCCTGGATAATCTTCCAGATCTGAGCTTGGTCTATGTCCATTGTCCTCTTCTGCTGAAATTCTTCCTGCGCTACCCTGAACTTATGGGGAGATTTGGACACCAAGTCCTCCAACTCTGGTTTTCCTGGGAAGACTGCAAGCAAACTGAAGCTGAAGAAGCTGATTTTGGCGTGGCCGATCAGCTGAACAGTGCTAACTCATTGCTTCCCATTCTGAAGACCAATTCCAGCATTTTGCTTATTTTACTGGTATGTAGCTTTCACAAGGATAGGCTGCTATCTTGGCCCTGGTTTTGGGGGCTTTTTGGTTCTTAAAGCTTTTAGTGATGTTATGAAGCCAAGGATTTTGATAGAAGGGGCCATGTGTGCATACACAGACTTCCACCTGCCAGGGAAGCCTTATGTGGAAAATGGGACTGTGTATGTGTGTTATCTCTTTCTCTGTCATCCATCTACTGTGACAGGAAGGGATCCTCTGAGAGTTGGCTGGAGAGAGATCTGAAGGGTCCTGCTGATGTATGCCATGAAAAACCCCATTCCTTCCTCTATCCAGATACACAGCTGGGTACTCCAGATTCTTTGGTGCCAGCCTTTGAAGAAGCTGTTTTGCAAATTTGGGAGCAATGCTTTGCTACTGATAGATGAGAAGGGTATGATGAACAAGAACTTTGAAGAAGCAGCGTGCAGAGAACAGGTCTTGAGGGCACAGATTTCTGTTTGTTTGAGGTTTTCATTTTGTCTGGTTTTAACTGGAGACTTGTCAGAGAGTTTTGAAGTACTCTTGAGTTTTCAGGACTGCAAATAACATGTTTTATTGCTCTTAGAAGATAAAATAAAAGTCTTCTGACAGGGAAAATTAATCAGTGCAGGAGAAAAAGGGGCCTTGAAGTAGCAGGCTAGTGTGTTTGCCTTTAGCTGGTGTAATGAGCTCTGTTAACCCATGTGATCGTGAGACAGTCCATGTCCTGATGGCTCCTTAGAGGCCTTTCCTCACTTCCACTGCTCTCACCTGTCCTGTCACCCCTCCCCATCAGAGGCCTCTTGTTTCATGACTGTTGAGCCAGTCACACAGTAAATATTTGCTAACTTTTTCGCAGAAGAACATGAGATTTGCCTGTAAGGGCAAAAGCTAAGAGCTGTGATATTTCTTCTCCAGTCCTTTAGAGAAATTAAAGCTATCACTGAGAAGGCAAACGCATGTCAGCAGATGGTAAAGAAGTAAGAAGAAGCAAGGTTTGACTCTCAGTGGGCATCCATTGGGCATTACAGAATGTATTTGTTCTGATCTAAGAGGCTATGAAGTAAATTTTAATATCTGAGGTTACTGAAATGACTGATAGGAGGGCTCTCATGTAAGGCAGTTTTTTCACAGTTGGGATGATATTGCAGAGTAGGTAGCAACATCCAGGCATTTGATACCATTGCAGAGCATTAGTAAAAGTGATCAGTGAGTTGACATATCAGGACAAATTAAGGAGGAGAAATGTCCCATGAGGCTTGCCCACACTGTTACTTTTGGCAGTAGTTCTGGAACCTATGACTCCATAAACTGAAGCAGGTCTGTCAATAAGCAAAACATGAACAGCGTCTCCCTTCCCTGAATGGTACAACTTTCCTGCTTTCCCTTTTCTGTCTTGCCATGTGCTCTTGCAGAAATAAATTCGTTCAGCTCCGTTGCAGTCTTTAAAGTGAGTTGTAATAAATCATAGGCTTTGACAATTCACCTTTCAGTTGTGGAAGAGCATAATCCATCTGAATTTAGATGGACTAATAAAACAGTGCAATATGCAGGGATAAATATACTGTCACATGTAAAGAAAACTTATGAGATGAATAACCTACGCCTCAGAATGCACTAGTGAAGTGGAAAGGCCTCTGCATGGTACAGTGAAACAAAAATGAATGTCCTCCAAGGATGACTTATTTGCTTATCTGCTTTTAATAATTGTCTGGATTAGATATAACAGATGGTTAGTGACTTCATCTGAGACCTTGAGCTTCTGAGTAGGAAGGAACCTATGAACATAGTGGTGCATTTGCCAGGACCAGGAAGACTGTGGCCATTGGTTCATGTCATTTTGTGCTGTGCGTGTTCATCTGGGGGTGAATGTAGTCGTGATGACACACCGTCCCACTTGTCTTCTTCATGCTCCAGGTCTGAGGTGCTCTCTCAGAGAACAGAGACATTAGATTACATTCCTGAATGTCATATATGAAGCAGATGTATGTCAGCAGAGATGATTGTGCAGGCATCTCCCTGCCCTTTATTCATGAAGGTCTCTGGTAGAGGCAGGAATTCAGCTCAGAACTAGCGAGCTTTTTCTGGCAGACAGCCTGCTCTTACCTTATTTGCTTTCCTTGGGTACGGGGTCCCACAGCCATTTCCATCATCGAAGTCTGGATGCATTACTGCTGTGTGATAGGGGAAGGCAGCTGGGAGAGGCAGCAAGCTGTCCAGGCAGGCTGTAGGCTCAGTTGCTGAGACCAGTTTTCTGTTTACCTCTTCAACTCTACCATTTGCAATGCAGTAGCCAGGACTACTGCAGGAAGAGAGGAAAGGTAGTGCTGACATAATATGACCATCTCAACACGTATTATGTCAGCACTACCAGGCATTTTTGGTCTGATATTTATACAACTGCCCCTGTACATGCTGTGCAAGTGCTTTTAGTGTTATACACCTTAACATGAAGACTATGCCCAAGTTAAGGCTACTGGCTGTGGGCTTCAGCCCAGAGACTCCAGACAGAGCTCTGTAGTCAAGATGCAGGCTTGTGAGCTGTGTACATGACTCTTCCCTTTCCTGTGACTGAGTGATTGCTTGCCTGGCTTATGTACATTTCATGCAGTTTAGCTGTTATGTTACTACTGCACATACAAGGCTGCCAGACTTTTGAAAGTTAGGAGCTATGGACTGACTCATAAGCTTGATTTTAGGCAAGCATCTTTAATATGCAAGCTGATTTTTCAAAACAACAAGGAGAGCAGATGTGCCAGAGACTCTGTTCTCTTGTTTAGGTCTCACTTGTCTAAAACTATGACCTTCCCTACACTTACAGAGCCAAATCATTCTTTAAATGGGATATTACTCAGAGATGCCTAACAGACATGAGTCCTTCTGCTTTATTCAGTTCTCTATTTAATCAGGACATACTTAATCTGAATGGTGCTTTATTAGCCTGTTTCCCAAGGCACCAGATTAGCATAATGGTATTAAATAGCAGTGACTTCTGCCTAATCGGGGTAGAAAGGTAATGTGTGTATTTCTTCCTTTGCAGGACCTGGTCTGCTCAAGCTCTGTGGAGGTGGCTTGGAAGGTGTTGATGACTCTAAGGACCTTTCTGGAAAGAAATGAGGATGTCCTTGTCTGTGACCTTCTTCGGAGCCGATTTTTACAGATTCTGCAGCAGCTGCTGGTAGAGAGCAGCTCAGCCACCCTACAAGGTGACTCTGCCTCTGTGATTTGGTCTTGCTGTAAGATCAACTAGCTGTAGGGACACAGTCTGGGATAAAGTGGTTTTGAACTGCTGATGTAGCTTCAGTACTTATCTGCATGAGGACATTTATGGACAGAACTGTGCTAATTTCATTTCCTTTTTCAGAGATTCATTTTGAAGTGAGAGCCTTTTTTCTAATTTAGGTTGTTCTGGCTTCAAACCGTGATTGTTAAACCAAGGCAAGGTTCTCATACACTGCTGTCAGTGTTCACATAGAGAGCTGTGCCGGTAAATCTTCCTGCTTGAATAGGGGCCCAACTGGTGGCTGAAAGACATCCTCCTTTTTGCCTCGTCTTTGTCCGAAACAGCTGGGTGTGCCTGAGTATACACAGTTCCCAGGACACAGAGACCAGGAGCAAGGATTGAATCATTCATGATATTGATTCCCATATGGAGGCTGTGGTGTCACCAGGTCTTATTACTCTGTTAAATTTCTCAAAGGGAGCAAGGCTGTGGCTGGGGTTGACATATTGGGACAAAGCCTTACTAGCCCTGTCTGTGGTGTTGGAACTGTTGTCCCACTATGAAAGGTGCTATGCAGAGCAGTCTGTGAGCTTGAACTGAAAGAGGGAGCAGTGCTAGGATGTCCTTGGCTTCTTTAGGATAGGGACTCAGCACAGCTTTTACTTGTTTCTGAGGGGGCCACTGATGCTTTTAACAGCTTCACTCTGTTTCAAGTGTTTTGTTGTGAAGCAGTTGGGATGGAGGCAACAAGAATGAAAGTGTCTTTGCTTTACCTGCAGCAAAGTCAGTAGGCTGGAGAAGAGGAGGGGCATTGACAGCAGGAGCATGGTAGAGCATGAGGCTTCAAGATCTGCTAGATCTGATCTTGTTTGGAATTGTGCACATTTGAAATTGTCATGTCCCCCTGTCACTGATCTACGGATGCCAGGAGCTGTGGGGAGGCAAATTATCCATTTCCTCCAAACCACTGGTGATGGAGGTAGGACACTGAGCTAGAGGAGCTTTTGCAAGTTTCGAGCCCTTCTGCTGCCACTAGTATGTGTAGCTCTTCTTCATATTGCATCTTGAACTTGTTAACGGAGATCCTGGCAACCCATCCAGAAAGTCAAACCCCAGATGTACTCTGGGACAGACTTCCTTGTCTCCCAGCGCACAGGCAGCTCTCTGTGAGGCCTGGGGTAGTTAAGTCCAGGGGACCTGCATCCCTATTCAAACAGTAGCCTGCTTTTAGACAAGAAAGAGGCCCAACAGTGGGACTCCATCAGGAATATATTAACATTAAAGACACCCATAAATGTTTCCTCCTCAAAACTGAAAACTCACGAGCCTTTGTGAAAGCATTTTCTGCAGGTGATAGTTGCTTATTGTAGGTATGGCTGTATACAATACAAAATCTTTACCTGTTACAGCACTGCAAAAAAGTGAATAGTAGGGAGAGGGTTCTGCTGGGGGTTTGGTGGTCTAAGTAGCCCCATTTTCCTTACATACAGGCCTTCTGTGTGGGGTTCTCACTTCTGTCTCTGCTCTGCTCTGTGGGATGGGATGGGATGGGATGGGATGGGATGGGATGGACAGCATTTTTCAAGTCTCACAAGATGGAGGAGAACAAATGCTATGCAGCTGGGCTGCTGTCAAAAGTATGGGCTGCCAGTGATGGTCAAGTGTGCAGGAAGAGAGTAGTCTGTAAAGGGCTAATGACTTGTAGCTTATTAGCAGTATCAGTTTCAAAGTGTAAGCAACATGCTCCCTACATGGCTCATGATGGATGTAAATGACCCTAGCCTCTTTTTCCCAGCTTCTTTAGTTGCTCCTAAAATGGTGTTGGCAGGATTCAGGTGTAACTCAGACCAACCCAGAGTGGCAGAAAGGGGACCTGATCAAGAGGGGACTGTAGAGATGAGAATAAAGTTGGGGCTGTGTGCGCATGTGTGTGTGTGTGTGTGTGTGTAAAAAGGGAATACTTCCTCCCCTAACCCATCCTCATTCTGGAGCCAGAAAATTAACAATTCCTGGCACACTTTCAGGTACAACCGTTTAGAGTTCAGTGACAAGCTAAGCTGTCTGTGCCCTTCTTAGCTAACAGGAACCTGCCTGTTTTGCTGAGCCTTCTTTTCCTGGTGCAGCTGCGGAGCAAGGGCATAAGGGAGCTGGACAGCACAGACTTCAAGCTGCTTCACCAGGGTGAGTATGTGCATCTGTCTTCTCCCAGGGAAGCATTCGTTAATTGTTCCATAAGATGATTAGGGGCTTGCTCTTTGTCCTTTGAGAGAAGATGGACCTTGCATTATAGTAATGGTTGCTTTGAGATACTTTCATAGCCAGAGCATTGTAAAGAGTTGTGGTAACTAATTCAGTTAATAAAGCCCGGGTTCTCTTCCTCTTGCTTTTACAATACATTTTTTGTCTGAAACCTCACAAGGTGGCCAAAGTATTCCCCTGACCATGACATGATTTGAAGGTCAATGACTGTTGTTGATTTGGCACATGACCGTATGGCTGGTGTGCTTCCTGAATTATCCTTTCCTGTCCACCCCTGCTATAACAGTCTTGTGGGGTTCAGGCCACAGTCATATCCTGTTAATCAGCTATCAGGAACCAGCAGTCGAGTGAAACTGGCCTTTCCTTGGAATGCGAATCCAAAGTATATGGCTCCCAACCAACTGCAGGGCTTGCCCACTCCACCCCAAAGACAGAAGAGTAGGCTGTGTTTGTTTACCATACCATAAACCTGCTGTCTTGTCTGGTGATCCTTACTTGGTGACTTCTGCCTTCTTACTTGGCTACTGGAGGTTTATACAGGCTGTGAAAAAAGAATAGATACTAGGAAGAAAATTCAGCTGATCCATCCTCTCATCTCTTCCCCGCTCTGACAAATTGGTCTCTCCAGCAGACTTTGAAGGACTATTCCCTTCAATTTGAAATGTTTCATATCTCAGGGCTGCCTGTGTTGCCCTTTTAAGGAAGCAGCATTTTTCAGATATTTATTAGCCAAGGGAATGGGGGGTGTGGAAGAACCATGGCCTCTTTATCCCACCCTTTTTAGCTGCTGTGATTTTAGAATACAGCTCAGCTTCTCCCAGGAGTCACAAGCTCCTTTTGCTCTTGCTTTCTGCTTTGTATTTTTCTGCACAACTCTCTCCCTACCCCAGCCACCCCATGTATTCCCCCCTTGGCCTCCCGACTGTGTTCTCCAGGGGTGGATGTCCCAGACACTCTTCTCTAATGAGGCCTCTTAGATGGAAAGGGCGTGTTGATGCGTGTTTTTGAGAATTGCTTACTCAGACTGTAAGCTTTTCAAAAGATCTCCAATGACAGTTTTGCTGAGCCCTGCAGTCCTGGATTTTCCTCCCTAACTCTTACTAAACATTGTTGCTAAGTGTTTAGTGCTTACAACAAACATGACATTTTACTACTAGTGTGAGCAAAGTTGGTGAGAGTGGAGGAGCACAGCTCTCCATGGCTTTCCCCAGTCTGTTCACCATGAGAGACAGTCACATGGTTGTTTATGGTTGTTCTAGTACTAGAATCAAACTCACACTGTGGAAACAGATAACTCATGCTGCAGTTTTTTTCCCTGTGGAAACAGATAACCTAAAGTCCATTGCTCTTGGATTCATTACTGCCCAGCATGATATATCCCCTTCAGTATACCCTTTTCTATTCCCCCCCTGTTATCCTCCACTGCACTGCCCACTCGAAAGCAAACACTGTAGGGCAGATGCCTGTTGCTTTCTCTGTACCATGTTCTGTTTATTTTCACTTTGTCTGAATTCTCTCCCCACTGACTGACTTCTTTCTTGTGCTGAGGTGCTCTGTTAAGTTGGTGTCCTTGTTACACGTGTTCTTTTGTTACCAGTCAGTAATCTCTGTGGGAAGTGCAGGCCAAGGGACACTGACCTCCTGCAGCCATCCTTGAATTTCCTGTACTGGAGCCTTCATCAGACAACAGCTTGTAGTCAACAGAGAGGTGAGGCAAGATTGTATTGATTGCCAAGTTAATTTCAGTGAGGTTGTAGCTTGACAATCAGAGACTGTATTCTAACTGTCTCAGTAGGTAAGGTGGATGTTTCCCCATCTAGACGCAGCATGATAATTAAAGACCGTTTTGTACTTTGGATGAGGTTTTTTAGATTGAGGAGTTTGGTTTGGTTTTGCTGCCTTCTGATGATTCAAGAATTGGCTGCTGAAAGACAGAATCACTGTATTTTTCTTGTTCATAAACACAGCAGTGGGTCTTTGAGGCCTAGCTTGAAATATCCTGGTATTGTCATAGTTCAGAAAATTAGACAATACTAGGGAACAGCTCTAACTGACTTTCCTTCTGTGTTGTTAGCTGATTAGCTGGCTGAGCAGTTGCTTGCGCTCTGGGAGATGAATACCAGTAGCTGGACAGCCTTACTCAGATGAGCTGTGGCAGCTGGGCTGCCTCATGGCAGCAGGGGTGTGCTCTGCACTTCTCTTGTGCTTGTCAAGCTGGTTTAACCTGTGCCATCCCATCACCCTCTCTGATTATGTTTCTCCCATGCAGCAGTGGCTGTGCTGCTCTCCAACGTGTCCTTGCTAGAACTCCTGCAGAAGGTTTTGGAATGCACCTGGTTGTGGTCCCCTCCTTCCAGACCTGCTTACCTGTCATCTGAGGATGCCTTGCTGTGCTCTGGATGGCTGTTGGTGGCATCCCTTTTGCTTTATCAGCATCGCTACAATACTGAGGTTAGAACCACTCTAGTGTTCAGAGTCGGCACATGGATAAACATTAAAAATAAATATGAGTGTATATGTATATATATATGAGAAAATGTTCTGGTTTGGGCTGTAATCTGCTTGCATTGATTCCTCTTTTTTTATGGTCCACAAGTTATTCTCTGCTGCACTTCTCCAGCAGAACTGGAAGCTAGCATATCGCTGCAGGTCTGAGACATGAATCATTGAAGACTTAGAGAAGGGCACAAATCCTGGGGGGAGAAGTGCATACCCAGCCCTCCTGATGCAAATCCATTTCCTCTTCAAGACAGAGCAAAATAAATTTTAAAACCTTTCTCATGGGAAGACTGGGGGTGGAAGACACAGCTCCCATGTCGTAAACTAGTTTTTTGTTACTAAAATGATCAATAGTGAAATAGAACCTATTATTGGCAGGTAAGTGTTCAATATTAGCAAGTTCTTATGAATGTGGGCAGCTGTCATTGTATTTGATGCTTTGCAGTCCAACAAGACAGCTAAGATGGAGTTGTCAGCTAATAATAGAATTACAACTTTGAAGGAAGCACTTTCCAATGCGAATACAAGGGAAAATGTTTCCTTCTGAAGTACCTACCCAGACGTCTCTTGATATGGAGTTAAAGAGCATGTCATGAGTTGTGAGCTCCACTCTTGTAGTTATGCCCAGCAGAGTATGCTCTTTGGGAGTTGGTACACCTATTTGCAGATGATAAAATCACATTAAGGACATGCATGCACGTGCACAGAAAAGCAAGGGTTGGATTTCTAATGCTGAGGGAAGATTTTTTCCAAAAGACCAACCCAGACCCAGTCTGCGCCCATTACTTCATCAGCATGCAGCCTCTCCTTGGGGCTTAGAGCATGATACTTGTACAAACTGTCAGCTGTGGGAATGCAGCCTGGCCCCGCTCTGTGAGCTGCTAAGTACAGCCTGCCTTCTCAGTTTCCAAGTCAGGGCTGTGCCTGGTGTTGTGCCAGTCCCAAAAGGCATTCTAGTGTCAAGAGTCAAGCGTTGAGCTTCATCTTCTGGGAGTGACACTCTCAGCTCGTATAGATCCTTGAAGTGCAATAATTTAGTGGCTTAAAAATCTGTTGCTTGGTTTTATCAATACCACTGGCTCAATGTTCTATGATATACAACCCAGAATCCTTTTTGCACCAGAGCTGAGGAAAGAAACTACAGATACAGCTGGGAAATGGAAACAGTTCAAGACTGCTTCAGTGTTTCTAATCTTTAGCATTTCTAAATGTCAATGTTTCTAATCTTCTGCTGAAGGGGAAGGAAAGGAAGAGTCACTTCTCTTGCTTCTTTCTGCTGTTCAGTATAACTGGAGCTGCACAAAGCATCTTGGAGACCCTCGTAAGAGCACCTTTGTGGCTGTGAATGTGAGATAATGAACGGCTGTCTCCCTGAGCCTGCAGTTTTTTAGAGGAGAACAATGGCTCCAAGAAATGGCCGCATTCATCTCAGGCTGATGTTAATAGTGAGGACTTGTCTGGCCGTAGCCAGCTTGCATCTTAGCTGTGTTACTGCTGCTGGCTTTGCCCTGTGAATAAACAGGGCTCATGGATGGTAAACTATTAAAGGCTTTGGTTTGTCAGTTCGGAGACGAGTAGCCACTGCCGCCATGTTTCAGGAGCTACTCCTAGTTCTCCTGTGGAATATTTCTCTCTTCAGAGGAGTATTTAAAGGAATCAGCCCTGTGATCCTCATGCCTGCCTTCCGATATCAGCTCTCTGGCTTATTGATGAGTTTGAGCTCTTCTGGGGCTCTCTGAGGCTTCATGCCATTGCTATTGGATGGCTGTTTTGTGAAGGAAACAGTGTATTGCAGACTTCCCTCTCAAGCCGACCTTTCCTGTTTCACCTAGTTCCCAAGTCCCTAGGTTCCTCTGCCACTTTCACTCATGCAATAGTTCCTATCCTTGGGCTCTCTGCAGGCCCCAGCTCCAGCAGGCAGGGACATCTTCTTGCCACTGCTGGTTTTTGGCTGCCTGGGTCCTCAGTCTTGCTGCCTGGCTCTGGGGCTAAGGTAGCTGTGTTTGGTGATGGCTGTGCCTGCCACTTCATGTGCTTGGCAGGCTGACAGCCACATGCCAGAGGGCCTGCAGGGAGTAGTGAGAACAAGACAGACAAGTTATGCTGTGGTTTGGAAGCTGTGCAGCTCTGGCAACTGGTGGTGAGTGAAAATTGAGGGTCCAATGATGTAACTCTCCCTTCTGCGTCAGCCTCCTGAAATGCTGTTGCTTTTCCCTTGGTTTCCAGTGGTCATCATGGGGTAGTGTTTAAGAACTGGAAGTATGTAAGGGAGCTTTCTATCTGCTCCAAGTCAGCACCACTTTTTCTCTTCTATTTAATTCTCCTCCAGGTTCACCAGATACTCTCTGTAGACCTTACAGAAGTCCTGAATGCAGTCATCTTCAGGAATAAGAAGCCAATCCTGCTGTTAGGTATTTTGCACCTGTTAGGGGGATTTGTCTGGAAGCAGCCACTAGTAACATGATATGAGCAACAGGGGAGAACTGGTGACTATGGAATGGAATGGTGGGGATGCTGGAGGGAATCTGGAAACTTTGGTCCATTTGACTTTGTAAATAAATGTGTAACTTGTGGTGAGAAGGGGCAGAAGTGAACTGTATGAAGTTCCTCTGTGTTTGGACAGATCTTCCATGGAGATTGGTAGTGACATCTGGGACTGAGTGTGAACTGTGTTAGTGTCTCAAAGGAGATGAACAAGGACACTCACCTTGCCATTCCGGTCTGCAGCTGTCAGCAGCTTCCAGACAACTCTAGTGGGCTATTAGGCTCACATTTTCTCTCCTCACCCTCTCCCATGCTATTGTACAGGTACCAACACACAGGATAGGGCAGAGAAAAACACTGACACACACTAATAAGCATCTCCCTGTCTAGTGAGCATCATGCAGTTCCTGAGAGCTGTCCTGCGACAGAACTTCTCCTCCTCCCTGCTGGTGCTTGTTGGCCAAAACACAGCCCCAAGTGCTACTCAACCACAGCCATCATCACTGCAGGACACTGCCTTGCACCCCCTTGCCATTCAGCAGGTCTTCTCGCTTGTTGTCAGTCTGCAGAACCTTCTGGTGCATGTCCAGTTGCAGGTATATAAAATATGACTTTTGGAACAGCAGTAGTGTTGGGCTTCATGCAGGAACATCAACCCGAGGAGAAACCACCCTGTTGCAGAATCAAAGGGGCTGCCTGGTTTTTTTCTTCTGCATGCATTTTCCACCCCTTACAGACATGTGATGAGGAGGAGGGAAAATGCTCTTGCTGCAGCACAGTGCAGTGAGAAAGAAGGTAAATCAAGCTATGCAGTGCTCCCTGCTGCTGAACTGGGTAGCTGAAATTCTGTGTACTAATGACGATCTCTGTTTTCCCATCTCCTTCTCTGCAGGGATGCCACATCCATAGGGACAGATGTGGGAAAAATATAACAAATCCCAGTCCATCCCCCATGCCCCTGGCAAGGTGCTTTTGGGGGTAGTAAGTGCATCAGCATACATTTAATTTGCTCAAGTGACGCTGGGCTCCAGGGGTAGTACATCAGTTTACATTTAACTCTTAAGCTGTGCTGGGCTCCTATCTTTATTCTTTGGAGGCTGTTACTTCTTATTTTTTAGTCTCAAAATAAGTAGCCATACCTCTGTCTGGCTTCCTGATGTGACAGATAATTTGCAGCACATTGCATCCCTTGAAGGAGATGAAAGGTGTTATTTTCCTGTGCTGCATACTCTTCAGATCCTGACACTATATGAATTTTCCTCTTGCAATAGCTGTTGACTGGGTTTTTTTTTTTCTTTCTCTTGGTATTCCAGAAAGACTTGCTGCTCTCTCAGGCAGTGGTTGCCTGCCTGGAAACCTTAGTGGAATACCTGTATGTGAAGAACCAGGATGTTGGTAAAGTCTTTGTGCTCTTTGTTCTAGTTTCCCTCCTGCAGTGATTTTGAGCTCTTTGATCTCTATCCAGTAGCACTCTGGAGCAAATGCTTAGTGAGTTTATGCCAAATAAGAAAAATTATTTGAATGCCTAAAGTTAATCTTGTGCTTTTTGGGATGAGATCACAGTGCCTGGCTCCCCTGCAGGCATGAACCTTCACTTTGGCTCTGGACACCAAGATGCTTTCCAGAAGGTAAAAAGTAGTTCTCCAACCCTGTAAGAGGGAAAGGTTTGGGAATGGAAGGAGTATAGGAATAGTCTTTGACTTTCAGGCCAATTGTATCAAACCTTTAGACCATAAACATATGGGAGGGTGTATCTGAACATGATGTATCTTACAAAAGGACAGTGCTGGTCACAGTTTGGCCCTGAAGAAAGGGAAGAGAGAACAGGGTATTAGGCAGCCTTAGGGAATGGAAGATGGAAATTCTGGATTTCCAGGGGTGAATTCTGACCTTGGTTTCCAGAGTGCATGTCAGACCTAATGTATACCATGTTCTCAATATAACATAATATGACTAACATAATATAAACTGACCCTTCTGCTTATTGTCAGCCTCCTGCCACGAAGTCCAGGTGCTGGGTCTGTTCTTAAACCGGAAAATTTCTGTACCCTGACCTGTTCACTTCATTTGTTTAAACACTAACCGAGACTGGGATGGAGTGAATGAACACCAGGCAAAAGGGACACTGGTGGGAGAGAGGAAGTGGTTGGATAAAGATGTAATACTGCAGATGAATGACAGCCAGTAGATGAAGGGAGGCTATTAAAAGGCTGAATTAAAAAAAAAAAAAAGTTATAGGGAGGCTCTGCTGATTTGGGATTAAACTAATGAAATGCTGCTGCAGCAACAGCTGAACCTGTCACTTTGGCTGCTGTGGTGCTGAAGTTCACAACAGCAATAACAAGAGTCTCCTTATTCCAAACAGAATGAGGGTCATAGATGTATTTGGCTGAAAGATGCAAGACCACTGGAAAGAGTCTGTCCTGGACTCTGCCTCTAGGAGTTGACTCACTTGAGGCTTTCTAAAACCTTCTTTTGGTCCAGAGGTATTTCCAAATGTGCTGAGCAGGCTCATGCACAGTGCTGATACTTTCTCATTTTCGCCAGATGAAAGATATCCCCCAAATATTTTACACTATTTTTCAGTGTTGTTTTCCTACAGAAAAGATTCTTGTGGCGGCAATAGGGAGGTTATGTGACTGCCAGTGGAAAAGAGACCTTTCTAACACTCTGGTGAATTGCTATAACAAGTTATATCAGCTGATCGGTTTTATTTGTGCATCCCATGCTCCTAACCTGTAATAAATACAAGGTAATAACATTTTAATTTCAGCATTCAGTGAAAGACTTCATGCCATCAGAGACTTATGGCCTTGCCTAATATACATTATGTTATGTTATTGTATATATTCTTTAGTAAGAACATTTTCTCTACTGACTGCATTGCCACCATCAGCCTGGCTGGTCCCCATAGTCCACTGTCTGATGCAGATCCAGGTTCAGCTTGTTCAGCTTCTGTTACAGGGCTTTCTTCATTACCCAGAGGATATTCTGCAGCTAAATAAAAACCGAGGTCAGGAGAGTTGTTCCATGTTGAAACCAGAGGGTATTATTTTTAAAACCCCAGGCTAAAGATATTCCCTCACTGTTTTATGACATGCACCCCAGGAGAAGGTTTCTCTTCCTGTACCAGCAAAAAGATGGACAATATGTCTTTTCTGCTTTGAAAAGCTATTAAGCTTTTGTCCTCTTAACTGAACTCTTGCCCAGAGAGTGACAGATTAAAAAGCAAGTAAGAACAGTGCAAAATATCCCCTTAGTGTTTCACAGCGTGGAGTCTAGGAGAGAAAACTTGGGGTCAATATTGAAGACTGTCCTTAGCTGGGTTCAGTCTGTCACTTGGACAGTTTTACAGCTGTCTTTGGTTGGCTTCTCCTTCTCTCCCAGCTCTACATGTTGCTTCACAGCCGTGGCACCGATTCCTGCTCTTCACACTACTCAGTGGGGGCCAGAAGTCCTTTCTGCAGCCAGAAGTCCTCAGGCTGATGACTTTGGTGAGCAGCAGAAGGGTGTTCCCCATCTTTCCCAGTATGTTGGTACAATGCACCTGGGCTGGTTATTGGTACTTAACCTGCTACGCACACACAGTCTCTGATACTGCTGTGGCTTTGTCTGGCACTATACTCGTGCCCTATATTAATAACGATAGTTTCAAGCGAACTTCCACACCCTGCAGAAACTGACTGCTGTTAGTGAGCACGTCCTGTTCTTCTGGTGTTGGTAACATTTATTTATATCATCTAGGACCCCTGGGGAGGAGAGGGGAATCTTGCAGAGAACATGCAACTGCTGTTACCAATCAGGGAGCAAGCTGGCTGCTTGGCATCACAGCTTGTCTCCAGTCTTCGACCTTACAGACCTGACTTTTCAGGGCAGGGAGTTAGTGCAATATACTACCCTGCTGTACGTGGGGTCTGTGGGCTAGAGGGGGAATGTGGTGCTACCCAGCAGAAATACTAAAGATATAGCCCTCATGGCAGTGAATGAGAGGAAGGGGTTGTTAAAGTGAACCTTCCCCCTCCAAATATAAGATGGGTCTGTGAGTATTTGCTGTTCTTATTTCAGTTTTAAAAGGTTACCTCATTTATTTTAGTTCCTTCCCAGCTTAAACCAAAATAAGTCTGGCTATAAATTAGAGCACTATCAATATAGATACTTGCACTGGTTCCATTAGAAGTGGTATAAAAATCAGGCCTGTGGTTAAGGTGCTGCAGTAATGGTACACAGAAGAGGTCTTTGCAAGTGATGAGTCACTGTTGCACTCTGCAGGTCTTCCACTATTTAATGTCTCTATTTTTTCCTTTGTTCAAGTTTGTGAAATATCAGAGCAGCAATATCATTTCTCAAAAAGAAATTAGCCAGATTATTCAGGAGGCAGCAGAAGTCAACTTAGCAGAGCTGTCTGAGGCCACATCTCGTGCTCTTCACCTCTTCCTTTGTCAGGTAAGAGAGCAGTGACTGCTTAGGAAAACAGGAAGGGAATCCCTAGCTGTTTGCTTTAGCCTTTGAAAATCTCATTGCTCTGTGTGGAGATGAAGGAGGGAGTATGAAGGAACAAGCCCAACAGTTTTCTGTTGTTCTGGAAATCATTCTTTTTTCTGACCCCTCAGATTCAGAGCAGTCATTGCCAGGTGGAGCCAGAGCAGTCAGGGATCATTCAGACCTTGCTGAATCGCCTCTTGGGACAGAGGACCACCTGTGTAAAGCATCAGGACATTGTGTATCCTTTGCTGGGCAGATGCCTTTGATAGCTGATGTGTGGGGCAGGTGTAACAGAGCTAGAAAGGATACTTAATCTGCTGCTCCTTCTTTTGTTCCATCTGAAGGCAAACAAAATTGAAGAACTCTGAGTGGTTTCTACACTTGGCTAACTTTGGAATGAAAGACTTCATCATGTCCTAATCTGACAAGACATTTGGGAAATGAGGAGACAATTGGGATTAAAGATGGGTCTGTGTGCTGGGCTTGCATTCATCTATAAGGCAGAGGTGGTCTGATGAAAGGGGAGCAGGCTGGGGAGTCTGTGGCTTCAAAGCAGTAACAATTCCTGTGTTGATTTCCCTGGAGGATGAGCAACGAGTTAATCTCTGTTTGCATGCCATCTAGTGCCAGTATGCCCATGAAGTAGTGGAAACCCAAATATGACTCAGGCACTTTGAAAATGCAGAGAGCATTTGGGAACCACTGAGTGGAGTTACCAGATTTTGTTTTGTTTGGGCCTAGAGTCCGCCTCTGCGAACTGAATCCTCCTCTTCTG
This sequence comes from Cnemophilus loriae, assembly GCA_013397755.1. NCBI lineage: Eukaryota > Metazoa > Chordata > Aves > Passeriformes > Corvidae > Cnemophilus > Cnemophilus loriae. The sequence goes on along the minus strand of VZTF01005785.1, from coordinate 1,378,236 downwards.
TGGCAGTGGAGGCAGGGGCCACTCCCAGATGCCTTGTGGAGGAAGAGGGAACTTGATGCAGTATTTGTTTTTTTCTCAAACTTTTTTTTGCCTTCCTGTTTTCATCGCGCTGCATTGCCTCAGACATGTAGCAGTGATGGAAGTGGCCATGGCAGTGATTTCCTGTGGGTGTGGGGACTTCCTTCACTGTGGGGCACTGTCATCAGCCGTGTGTAGGGTTCGTGGTGCGTGAGGTGTTTGTCCTGTGAGGAGTAGCTTGTCCTCATGCTTACCCCCAGTGTGATATTACTGCTCTGTTGTGGGACACTCAGAGGGCAAGTTGTTCTGGTGGAGGCCGTCGAGCCCCGTGAAGTCCCTCTCCACTCCATTTTGCTTCTCTGTACAGGGATGAAGGAATTTGGATGGGAGATTTTGTTACATTGCTGAAGTTACTTTTCATTTGTGATTTTTTCATGTGTTAAGAAACCTTCAAATCTTAGTGGTTAGGAAGAATCTTAGATGCACTTGAAGTGCAGCAGTGGGGCTATGTGAATAAGATAGTCATGGACACAGAAGACAAAATCCTCTGGTCAAAATCGAGCTTTGACTTTTCTTCAGGTTTACCTACACTGCTGTTTCTCACAAATGTTGGGAGTGAGGTTCCATGGCTTGGGGAGGTTGGTTCAGTAATGAAAATCTCCTGTCACTGATGTATCAAATGTGGGAATTCCCATAGCATGCATGCCTTTCCTTTGGTTTCCACTCATGGTATCAACAACAGATGTCTGGGAAGCGTGGCAGTGTCCCTCTCACACATTGGAGATTGAAATGAGAAGATACAGTGCACAGAGCAGAGGAACAAAGCAAGAATGTTGCAGGACACCTCATCCTGCCATTTATTCCCAGTGAGTAGTAGGGAGAAGATGGAAAGTAACTTGTTGCTCATTTTGAGAAAAAGATTTGTTGAAATTAAAAAGTTCTGTTACTGAAACAGCCCCGTTTCCCTTTCTGTGCGGGATAAGGCTTGGTTGATGCCCTTCATCCTTTAAAATACAGACTTGCCTGGGGAAGCGATGTCGTACAGGGATGCTGTGGAAGAGGTGCTCTGCTCACCCGCCTTGGCTGATGGGGCTGCGGGATGGCCCCTTTGCTCTGGGCTGGAAGGGGCGGTAGGGGCTCAGCCAGGATCCCGGGGGAGGCTGATACGCTGCGTGTCCCATAGGTATGAGCGCACTTCTTCTAGCTCACGAGTGACCCCTTCGACTACAACCCCAACCCCCGCCGACCTGTTGCCTCCAGACCCTCTAAGTGCCCGCCGATGCGTGGCCGGTGCCGGTGCCGGGGCGGGGCGGGGGCTCAGGAAGTGACACGACGGGGCGGAGCGGCGAAGCGGCGGCGGCGGCAGCAGCAGGAGCGGCGGTAGCATGGCAGCGCGGCGGGCGTGAGCGCCGGCCTCGGCACCCGGCACCCGGCCCGCAGGTGGGGGACCGGCCGCGCCACCCGGGAGCCTTCCCCCCCCTGGGAGGCCCAGCGGGGCCAGGGGGGAGCTGCCCGGCCGTGGCAGGGCAGGGGGGAAGGGCGGGAGCACCCTGGGGCCGCTCCGGGGGCAGCGGGGGACGGGGCGGAGGTGGCCGGTGCCCCCCGACCGAGACCCGGGGGGGGCCGTCCCTCCCGGGCAGCCGGGGTGGCCGATGAGCGGGGAGGGCAGTGCGGCCCCGGGGCACCTCGCTGGACCCTGGGTTAAAGGGCTATGCCCGACGGGCTCTGCCTGCCATCGCCGCCTGCTCGCCCCGGTCCTCCTCGCCCCGCGCTGGAGCCGCGGGAGGAGCGGACCGCCGCGGCTCCGGGGAGCTGCCGTCCCGCCCTGAGGGTTCGCATCCTCCCGTGTGCCGCCTGCTACGTCCGCTTGCCACGGCTCCGGGTGGGTTTCCCGCAGCGCGGCCAGGGTGGGCTCGGCTCATCCCCTTTGCACTCCACCGTCTCGGTGTGATTGCCGTTACTGTCAGCGGAGCCTGCGAGAGAATCCCTATCTCCCTGTGCCAGCGGCCGCCCGGGACCCTCAGGGTGCTTCTGAACCCTCCAGCAGGGTGGGAGGCACGAGGGTGGGCTGGGATGGACCCGTTCCTGCTGGAAATCACGGCAGGAAATCGGGGCTGACAAACCCTGTGGTACGCGAGCTTCTGGGCTTGGTGGTTGGAAGACTTTGGAGACGAGCAGGTGTAAATGGCCAGTGCTGTTTCAACTGAAGCAGCTGGTCCTGTAAGCCCCATATAGATATGTCCTCCTAGAGGAGTCTGAGCAGCGGTGTTTCACTTCTGAAGCTTTTGGTTCACCTGTAACGAGAGATTAATCCTCATCTGGTTGTTGGAGGAGCGGCTCAGGAATGGATTTGTGAGGCAGGGAGTTTTCATTCCTTGTTTTGCCACAGCATGCTCCTGGTAAAGGATGATGCTTTTCCCCCTATATTTCAGTGCCTGCAGAGGGGGAAGGGGGGGTGGATCATGCAAAAGTTTCTCCCGGGAATGAAAGCATTGCAGCATGGCTCTGCCTTGCAAGCTCATTAAGTGAATAAATCTCAGGGATGCTTGGTTCAGATGGGGCTCCTGCAGGAAAATTTATAAAGTAATTGAAAACATTTTAATGGGAAGTACTAACCATCTATAACACGGCATCTGTTGTCATGTCTTTGGAAAAACACATCTAAATTAAGAGGTTGGGAGACAGTGAGACAGACTGGTGGGCTTGCTGCTGAAACAGCCAGCTGGCCAGGGCTGCAAGGCAATGTTGGTGGAAACTCCTTTCCATCTGTAGCATCAGGCCAGGCCCTGGCTCCCTGGACTGCTCTGGGAGCATCAGGCAGAGCTCTCTTTGGCAGAAATCAATTCAGGGAGGAGCAGGGAGGGAAGAGAGGAGCAGCTCTGCAGTGTTTCTATCTCATCTCATCCCTCAGTGGGTGTGAAGACATGAGAGAGAGTTTGTGGGGAAAGCATGGATGAACATCTGTGAGGAGCTTTGGCATCTCTGCCCTTATATAGTGTGGCCTGGAGAGGAAGGAATGTCCTCTGTTGTTAAAATGGGGTGGAATTGGCAGGGCAGTGAAAGGAAATAAATTTGAGGTGGTCCCACGTGGCATCAGCAGCCCCAAGTTCCCTGTGGGTCAGAGAAGCTACTGGGCCCTGCTTCATTTTCACCAGCATGTTTCAGCCCTGATGGACAACAGCAAATAAATAGCTTCGATGTGAGAATGAGTGTCAGGAGATCAGATGAAAAAGTGATGGGCTTCTGGTGTGGTGTGGTTCTCCAGTCCTCTACTTCTGACCTTGTCCCATGAGACAGTCTTTAGGGCTGGTGTAGGAGGATCTGAATACATTTTCATTGAAAACATTGACCACCTGTACCCCAGCATCTGCTGTTGTGTCTCTGAAGAAGCCCATCACGGAAGCAGCCAGGCAGGCTGGCGGACCTTGTGCTGCAGCAGCCAGCTGGTCGGCAGCTGCTTCGGCCGAGGGCTGTGCTCTGCTCTGCTGCTGCCTTGAACAGGGTTTTTTGCAGCTCATCTTCCCCCTTGTAGCACCTGCAGAACAACCTCCGGCCACCCAACTCTGGTGTTGGAAACAGTTGCTGGTGCCCTAACCAGGCATGCTGGGACTGCCACGGGGCAGCATTTGTGCTCTTTGCCTTCCAGCCTGGTCTGGAGGCCACTTGTGGGCAGCATTTCTGCTCTTTGCCTTCCAGCCTGGTCTGGAGGCCACTGGCTGCCTCCAATGTCTCTTTCCAGTTCTCCATGAGCATGGCAAATAGCCAGCCTGGTCCTTAGGGTGGTATGTCTGATCTGAGGGGCAAACAGGAGCCTGGGTCCCAGGGCAGTCACTCTTTGTGCTTTTGCATTGCTGCACTTCCTCCTCCCTGAGAGCTTGGGATGGAGTGAGCAGCTGTGGGGGGCTCTGCAGAGGGAAGACCTGCACCACCTCGCTGAGCCAGGCCCTGGGTCCTTGGGTCATGGTTTTTGGCAGGGTGAAGCAGTCTCTTGGAAGTTGACCAGGCTGGTAGGTCCAGCAGACCATCTGTTTGCCTGGGCTGGAGAATTTTCTTTACAGCCTTGGCTTGTCGGTGTGCTTGGTGGCATTTAGGATGGCTGGAATATGGCTTAAGCCTCACACCACAGTGGGCAGAGGAGACAGACCCCAAGCCTGGCATGGGGATTTGTGCTGCTGTCCTGACTCTGCACCATGTCAGAAACATGGGGAATGTTGCTGACCCCTCACCAGGGGCAGCCATGTCTTCTTCAGTAACGCTGGTTGTATTTACTCTGGTCTGTTCCCTTCCAGGGGTGCTGCCTTTTACAAAGCACAACAGCAAAATATTTCAGAGGGTTTCTCATGTTTGCCTGACACTGTTCCCCTGCCTGTGTCAGGGGTGTGAAGATGCTTGACTTGGCCTCGGCAGGAGGTGCATGGTGGGAGCTCCTTCTGATCCTGTCAGGGCTGGGGGAGCTGCTGGTGCTGCCTGCTTTGCCTCTTTCATGAGCCTGGAGTTGAAGAAATTGTATTTGTTTAAAAAAGAAAAGCAACAAGAAAAAAAACCAAGAAGAGATTTGTTTTTGTTTCAGTGTTAGGGCATTGCAGAGACAGGTTTGGCTGGGCAGGCAAACTCACACTCAAGAGGGCAGTGGGTCATAGGGTGAGGTCAACTCTGGTGGCCTTACACATCTGCCTTTCCCTCGGGAGCAGGAGGCAGCTCAGACAATGCCTCTGAAGGAGCTGTTGCTTCTGCAATTGCCAGTGGCCTGTGCTCAGCTCTGTGGAAACCTTGTGCCTGAGGACAGACCACCTTGAGTTCTGCTGCCTGGGGACTGAGGTACTGCTCTCCTTTTCCAGGTATAGACTGTCCAAGAGGGTTCTCATTCTCAAGGACCTTTACCTCCAGCTGTTGATTTTGTCTGAGGGACCTTTGTGGTCAGGAGCTGCTCTGCCCAAGAGCATCCCTGCAAAGCCTCAGACGCTGCCTGGGAAGGGACTTGTTTGGAGAGAGGGGGAAGTTACCACCAGGTCACCCAACTGTTGCTTTTTGGCATGGAGCCTGCAGCTGGCACCCAGCTTGTAGTGAGGGAAAGGGTCCAGGTACCAGCACCCTAAGGGGTGAAGGGAGGTCGCTGAACTCGTTGAACCTGGAACTTAAAGGAGAGATGGACTTCAACCCCTCAGTGATCCTTCTCTTCCTTCCAGACCTGCTGTTTTGGTTGTTGGGCTGCTCTGCCTCACAAACCCAGCAAAAAGCTAGCTGTTATTTTTGGATGAAGGGGTAGGGCTTAATTTTTCTGCTGGGTCAGTGCTTGGTCAGATCCTTGGGGGTTGGCAGTGCAGGCAGGTAGAGAGGAGAGGGAGACCAGGGCTTCACTTGCAGGGGAGAGGAGGCTGGCTGCAGCATCACCATGTGGCTCTGCTCTGGCCCCTGTATCCCTCAGACCCTTCATGGGGACAAGGGAGAGGCGGGCAGGGACCCTGGTGCCAAGGACAGTGTGCCATCAGTCCCAAGTGGCTTGTGTGACCTCTCCTTTTGGTAAGTCTCCTCACTGGTCATTGGTTTTTTTGGTCTGTTTTCTTCCAGGCTGCAGTGGCCAACATGGATTTTCTCATCATCTGCCCCTTTCTGCTGGCATTGCTGCTGTCCCAGGGCAGCTTCACAGACCTGGAGAAACAGAGAGTAGACGCTGGCTTGGAAATCTGTATCCTCTGCAGCCTGCCCCTCGTGACCCACATATGCACTAATGGCTACGGAGGCTGGAGGGAGCTCATGCACAGGGAAAGGGTCAGAGACCACAGAAAGGGGCACAAGGAAGTGGAAAAGAGAGGATCTAGAAGCACTGGGAAGTTGCTGCTTTGCCCTACTGTAGATGGGCTTTAGCCAAGCTCCTGGGTTTGCTAACCAAGTGCCTGGCTTGGTGCAGGAGCAGAAATGGCAGTGATGCCTGGTGTTCTTTGTGCTGGGCACTGAGCACATTTCCCAGTCTGCTCTTGGAAGTGGCTTGGCCAGCCAGGAGGCAGAGCACACCTGCACATCTCAGTGCTTTGGGGTCACCGACTGGGATAGAGGAAGAGGACTCCCAGGCTTGTGACACTTGGTCTCCTCTGTGCCACAGGCACTTTTTGCCCATGAGGAGGTGGGCTAATGCAAGCCCTTCTTAGCATGCAGCAGCATCCGCTGGTGAACAGGCAAAGTATGAAAAGATAATGGCTATGTGGAGACACATGGGGAAGGTGGCAGTTCATGTTCCTCCTCCAGCCCATTAGCCAGAGCCCAGACTGGCAAGTAGGAAGCTCCCCACAATCTCTCAGCATTGTTAAGGGCCCCACTGGGGTGTTTGGGCAAGGGGTTCACTGGAAATCTGTTTCATCCTGGCTCAGGTGCTGCCCCCCCAGCCCTCAGACGCCGCATGGAGAACTGGGGAGGCTGGGATGGTGCCGGGGGCCCGGTGGAGGGGGAGGAGCAGCAGTGTGGTGGGAGAGTGTCGGCAGTGCCCTTGACAGTGGTGCAGATAAGAAGCTGTTTGAGGTGAAGCGCAAGGACCAGATGAACGCTCTAAAGAACTTGATTGAGCTCAATGACGTCAACCAGCAGTACAAAATCATTGACATCATGCTCAAAGGACTCTTCAAAGTAAGCCACAGTGCAGGCTGCACTCTGTGCCCACAAGGGTGGGCAGAAATGAGAAGGGTTGGGGGCTCCTGTGGAGTGTGTGGCAGGTGAGCTTTAGGACCTGAAGGGAGGATGCCATGGGGTTTCAAAGTAGGGCAGCTGTGGCAGCACCTCCAGGGTATGGGGCAGGGCTGGCAGGACAGGGTGGTAACCAAGGGCTCTGGCAGGTGCTGGAGGACTCCCGTGCTGTACTCATCGCTGCTGACGTGCCTCCTGATGGTCCCTTCCCTCAGGATGAGAAGATAAAAGATGGTAGGTTCTCTCTGGTTTTTACCCCCCTCCTTTTTCTGGTGCTCTGGTGCACCACAGACATTCTTCCTGGGATCAGTGCTGGAGTAGGTACAAAAACCCTGTGTATCCAAACCAGACCTGGGCTGGTCCCTGTCTGTTGGGGACCTTATTGCTGCCTCTGACCAGTTCATACTGGAGAGCCTATTGGTTTGCTCTCAGCCTGTGCTGATGGGGCTGGTGGCTGTCCCCGCAGCGTACTCCCACGTGGTGGAGAACACTGCCTTCTTCGGGGACGTTGTCCTGCGCTTCCCGAAGATTGTGCACCACTACTTCGACCGCAACTCCAACTGGAACAGCCTCATCCGCTGGGGCATCGGCTTCTGCAACCTGACGGGTGTGTTCGAGCAGGGACCCCACTCCCAGGTCCTGCGGCTGGTATGGCTCTTTGTCCCCCCTGCCATGACCCCTCTCTGCTGCTAGGCGGGGGGTGAGGGTTTTGGGGTGGAAGGAAGGCAGGGGCCCCCCATGTCTGGGGGCTGTCCTTGAGCTGAGGGATGGGGGAAGAGCACAGAGCATAGATGGGGCTGGTGGGAGAGTAGGGGACCCTGGTCACAGCTGGGGGATGCGAGTTGAAGGCACCGCTCCCCAGTGAGGTCTCCCCTTTGCTCTGCAGATGGCTCAGGAGCTAGGAATCAGTGAGAAATCGCCTGATTACCGCAATCCCTTTAAAACGGACCAGTCAGAGGTAAGATGGCAACGCTGCCAGCTTGCCTCGTGGGCTTCCCCATCCCTGTTGCAGCTCCAGGCAGCTGGCTGGGGAATGGAATGGGTAGCTTGTGGGAAATGGCCAAAAGCCCCTGTCACTGAATAAGCACGGCTGAAACACAAACACTGAATTCCCCATCTATGGGCTACTTTGGGCACCTGGTGCCCTCTCTCCCCTTCAGTGGCCACCTGCCTCGTGGTCGAGACTCTGTTTGCCGTGTGCTCCATCTGTCCTCAAAGCTCCCTGGACTGTGAGGCTTGTGCATTGGCTTTGGTGGGTTTGGAGGGGTTGTGCCTCTGGGAGGCTGTGGGCGCTCCCCCATGCTGACCCCTTGCTGTCAACCCACAGTTTTTCCCCAGCGCTGACACCTTTCAGAAGGCGCTGCGGGAGGAGGAGAAGAGGAGGAAGAAGGAGGAGAAGCGGAAGGAGATCCGCAAGGGCCCACGCATCTCCCGCTCACAGTCGGAGCTGTAGTATGCGGGGACTTGCGCCTTGCAGTGGGGGTGACACCACTGGGACACTGAGTGGCTTGCTCCTTTCTTGGCAGCCTTGGGCCGGTGCCTGGCAGTTCCCTTTCCATTTGTGCCGTGGGTTTTGTTATGTTGCCTTTCCTTTTTGTTCAGTGGAGGTTGGGTGGTGGTGCTGGTGGGTTGCCCCAAAGGGGCTAAAGTGGGGTACCCCTTCCCCAGAGGTAAAGCACAGACAGGAAAGCAGTGGGGCCATCCCCTGGTCAGGGTGTTGCTGCCTGTGGGGAAGTAGGGTGTGAGGGACACGGCCCTGGTGGAGCCCAGGGATCCCTCCTCACTGCAGCACACCCCACGCTGAACGTGCCTCCTCCGACATGGGTGGGCTGGGGAGTGCGTCACACCAAACAGGCTCATGAGCAATGCTGCTTCTCTCGGTTTTGGTTTTCGTTTTGTTAAACGGGTGATCTCATTGGCATCCCCCACTGGGTTCTACCTGGTCTCTGCACAGCTGCTACCTCTGCCAGATCAGCCCTCCTCTTTTCCCAGCGGCTGTTTCACCGAGCAACATGCGTTTCATTGTCCAGACGTAGTTGAAAATGCCGATGGCAGCTGTTCCTGGCCGATGGCATCCCGTGGCCACCGCAGGGCGTTCCCGCAGAGAGGCAAACGCCCGGTGAATTTTTGGACAGGAGGAATTTCGGTACTTGGCCTCTTCGCAGCCAATAGGTGGCTGTAGCGCAAGCAGTGCTGATGCTGAAGATGCTGGGGAACCAGCCCTGAGCCTCTGAGAGCCTGTCCTGCACCCTATGCCTCATCCCTGCTCTTTGGGGCTCCTCGTCTCTAAATGAGTCCCCGAAGCCCCTTGTCAGGGGGACAGCCAGACGAGGGCATGTGGCGATAGCAGGGCCAAAGTAGGGAGGGAGCCAGCTGGGGGGTTGTGACCCTCCACCGGGTGTCTGGGCTGCCGTGGGGGCAGAGGGGAGGGGCTGGCCCCAGGACCCGACACAACCAGCCTGTCGTTTCTCAGCGACGCTGATGGCCTCGCACCAGAGCAGGCTGTTGCAGAGGGGCTCTCCCCAAGGAGCGGGTGCTCTGTGCCGGGCTGGCAGCATCACAGCCTTTGAAGAAAGGGAAACGTCCCGAATTTTTTAACAGCAGAGCCGAGTCCCTCCAGTGGGGGGAGGGGGTGGCAATGGGCGCATTTAGTTTTTCTTGAATAAAATTGACTTTATTATTTTTTTTTTAAGTAGAAGAATCCTGGGTCTTGCTCCCGTTGCTGGTGGGAGCGGGTGTGCGCCAGAGAGCGTCGAGGCTGGCCCCTCAGGAGGTGAAGGTCCGTGGGCGCTGCGGGGAGAAGGACAAACCCCATGCTCTATCCACCGCCACCTTGCAGCTGGCCTTTCCGCCGTGCATCCCGGCGGCATCCCGGGGCGCGAGCCCTGCCCCGGCCGCGTTTCCCGTGGGCAGCGGAGGCGGTGGCGCCGGTGCCGCTCCCACGCGCGGCTCCGCCCCGCCCCCTCATGAATATTCGGCGCGCGGGGGGCGGGGCGGGCTATGCTAATCGCAGCTGCTGATCGCTGACGCGCCATCACACCACGCGCCGCCGCGGCCGCCGATTGGCCGGGGGCGACCTGGTCTCATTGACAACAAACCGCGGGGGG